>PVJS01000331.1:73560-126384 GCA_004027185.1 Glis glis
AAAAAAAAAAAAAAAAAAAAGCATCAATGAACATAGCTATTGGTTCTCTTAAAACTAGTTTTAATACACTGACCATAGTATTGGCTATATCCACAATGAGTATAAATAGCGATTTAGTATTACTTAAAAAACATTTTATCTAGTAATTAAAAATGTTTTTATGGTACTAAACGTTCTGCGTAAAGCAACAGACACAGTTTCTGCTCACAAGGAACTCGTGACCAAGATAACTTTTTCTTAAGCCTCGATTTATGGTGGACAAAATGAATGCTAGACACCATCATTTAACACCACTATCACAACAACTTTGGGAGATACATTACTATTAGTCATTTTTATAAATGAGGAAACTGACTTAAATAATTTGTGGTTCATATACTTAGTAAGAGTAGAACTCTGAAGTCTCTATGACTCTAAAACCCATGCTTTTAAAATCAGCCTAAAGATGCTGACATTATTAAACTAAATATATAAGACACATTTTTAAGGACTGTATTTAAAGATATGCTTCACTTGGGAAAATTAACTAGAAAAAAAAACTTTAAAAGATGGCATGTTAAATAACATTAATCTATTTTGTGTTTAATATTGGATGTGGTTTTTCAAAATTGTATAAATTATCATTTTACTAATAGGAAGTGAGAGACAAAAATATCCCACATCTTGTCTAAGGTCACTTAAGCAAATTAAAACTTGCATAATAACACAAAATTTTCTAATTGATTAACTTAGACCTTGTTCTTTAATTTTAAAAACTTATTTTTGTAAGCATGATCTTACACAGTCCATATATATATATATGTGTGTGTGGGATATTTCCTTAAAAATAAACAATCATACCTTTGCAAAGAGCAAATTAAGCTGCTTCCCTGATCCGTGGTACCCGCCCTGGGAAAGGAACAGTTTAACCTGTTCTTGAACTTGCTCTTCATCTAAGTGCCAGCAGTTTTCATCGTCTATACTAGCACCTGCTGTTGGATCAGGAGCACCTAGAAACAGAAGAAAAAAAAGTAACACATGTGCTAAATAAAAACCCAGTGCTCAAAGGATCTAGCAACAAACTTGAAAATAATCAAGATTTTCTATTTTTGCCTAGATACTTTAAATCCAGTCTCAATTATACATACAAATTTATGACTGAAAACAAACTCAAAAACCACTCTTTTATTCCCAAGACTCCCTGATTTGTGTGAAGCCAAATGCAGATTACTTTAGAAATATAATATTTCCATGTTTTAAGATCAGCGACTCTTGTCTTTAGAGATGAGTTTACAGGTTTTCTTAAGAATTTTAGAAAGTCATAAAATGTCTTATGTAAAACATGCTAGGAAAATGTTTTTCAAAAACATTAGAAAAATACGAAACAAGTAAACTCAGCAGAGTATTTCACTCTTTACTACGTTAATTCAAGAGGCCTTCACCACTATCTGCTACTGTATAAACTACATGCTGACTTAAGTCTTTAGTTGCAGAAAACTGAAGATGAAAAGGGAAATCAAGCCACAGGGGAACAGGCAGCGCAGCTGTTGTACTAAACAACGTTGTAGTATCACCTTGCCAAACTGCGTAAATATTTTATTGCTGAAGTACACACAAAAGATAACAGCGATGTAATAAGCCCTGTGTGTGCAGACTACCTCAGAAATCCAAAAGTTACCCAGATATTCAGATAAAAATTAAGTTTCATTATTTGTTAATAAAATAAAATGGTATTTTAAGGCCTAAGATCCATAAGAAATAGAAAAAAATCTAAAAACCTTTCACTTCTAGTGTTTCATCTCCATATTGACCCTTATAAAACTACATTTGTAGGTGTGGTTTTACATTACTTTTCTTGTCTTTTAATAATTTAATGCAAACTCAACAGACCAAGTAATCACTAACATCTGCTTAGAACAAGGGTCTATTAGACCCTAGTAGAGGACAGTAGGGGGTTGTGAACCCCCTTGAAAAAGTGGGTAGACGTGTGTCTACCCACTCATTCATTCACCTAGCCAGTCAGCGTGTTTACTGAATGCCTGACTTGATGCCAGCCTGTTAGGCTTGGAGATAGAATGGTATACAAAATAGAATTCCTATTCTCACCAAATTTACAATTTAGTTCACAGCCTTTTAAACATTTTTGACCAAGACCCACAATAAGAAATATATTTTATAACATGCCTGATATGTTTGTGTGTTTGTGTGCTCCCATGATTACAGCTATCTATTAATCTGAAGGAAAAGTTTGATGGGAAAAAAATAGAAATACCCTTACTATAAAGTGAAGAGATCTAATATTTTCTATTCGATCTCATTTTTTAAAGGGCTGTCATAATCTTTTAAACTGATTTCATAACCTACCATTGGTTGCAACCCACTATTTGATAAGCACTGTCTTAAATATGTGAGACAAATATCTGATAATCAAATATATAAATGTATAATAATAAGTGGTAATAACTGCTTAAAGGAAGGGAGTGGGGTTCTGGGAGACTATCAAAGAGCTCTAGATTGGCCTTGGATTGCTAGGGTAAGCATACCTTGAGGAAATGGTTGCGATCTGCCTTAAATAGGTTAGAAGCTAATTAGAAGTTAACTAAAGGTAGGAAAAGGAGGGGATGGGTCTGCGTATGAGACTAAGAAAAGAACTGGGCAGAGGCCTTAGGCGGGAAGGAACATGATACGTGGAGGAAATAAAAGTCTCTGCAACCCAAAGTAGAGGATGAGAGAAGAGCGATACAAAACAATCCCAAAGAAATAAGCAGAGCTGGACTCTGAGGGCCTTCACTGGCCAAGAGCCTAGATTCTTATTCCTGAAAATAACGAATGGGAATTTATGATAAGGTTAACTGAAGCGGAAGAATGGAATACTCTAGATGGTAAAAGATGTTTTGTTCTGAGATGCATCAATTTCAACATCCTACCATGAAATATTAATTATGCAACCATAAAAACTAATGGGGAGATTCTCTCTGCACAACAATGGAAAGGTGCCCAAGATATATTGTTAAATGAAAAATGTTAAGAGGAAGAATATATACACAATATACCACCTTTCATGTAGATAACAAGTTTTTAAAAAGAACTCATGCATTACTACTTTCTTATATATGCATAAAATATCGGGAAAGATATTTAAAATGAATAATCTAGTTACACGGGAGGAGGAGATTCTTCAGGGGTTATCTTTTCACACTTTAAAAATTCTGGAACCATGTGAAATATATTTATGTATCTAAAAAATATCACTTGTCTGAAATGTGGAGGATGGATTGGAGAGCAAAATTATACAAGAGGAGAACAGTGAGGATGCTATTTTGATAGTCTGCACACAGGATAACGACAGCAACTTGAAAAACATCAGTAACAACAGAGAAGGAGAATCTGACAGGAACTTAGGATGTAACGCAACCAGGCAGTGGAGAGATGGACATGTAAGGCAGGGAGATCAAGGAGTTTCTGGATTAAATAACTAGACTGAATATACTGGATAAATCACTTACACAGAGACCGCCAGGGAAGGACCAGGCTAGTGGGGTAGGGGAGCAGAGCTTAGGTCATGAGTTCAGTCTTAGACCTGAAATACCTTTGAGTAGATCCGTTTTAGAATTTGAAATACCCTTGAGACAGTGAGGAAGAGGGGAGAGGATTTCAAGCACAGAACTGGATATACAAGGGAGGTACTACAGGTTTTAGAAAGCTTGTAGGAGGAAGCCAATATCTAAGGAAGACCAATATTTAAAGGCTGGGTAAAAAGATGAACAAAGAAGGCAAGGGGAATGAGTGGCCTTTTAGGAAAAGCTGGAGAAACTGGCTCTTGCAGAAGGAGGAAAAAGTTGTTTCAGGTAGGAACTGGGCAACCAGGCAGATGATTAAACTTCATAAGAAACAGGGATTTTATCTGCACAGTTCGCCACTGCTTCCTACCATGTATAAACTATCAGGTAATAAAATACTTAAGAGGAAGGGAGAAAAAGACAGAGGGAGAAAGGCATGTAAACACCCTTCCCCCAAGGAAAGCATTCTAATTTGAAAGTTTAAGAAACACTGTAAAAAGCATCCTCACATAAAGTATCTCGTTTTCTCCTCACAATGTCCCTGGAGGACCACAAATTATATTCCACAGAAGGAGAAACAGGTTCTGAGAGGTTGTGACTTGTCCATGGCCACACTGCTAAATCCAGTCCTCCGGCTCTCTTCCCTGCTAACATATACCACAACTCTGAGCTAAAGCGGAGCCCCAAGCACATCAAAGCAGGGGCTATCAACCTTCAGTCAAGGATAAATTTAGGGAAAGTTACTGGGATGTTTGTTGGCATGATCCTCTCTTACAGGAAGCTTTAAGCACACAAAGTGCTGGGCAGAGTTAACTACTAGGTCTATAAATGTATCCCTCAGGGATTCAGAGCCCCTAATTCACCCATGCCTTTATTCTAAGGACACCCTCACACACACCCCTCAGTACAAAGACAGCTATAGATTCTTTACCTAAATGTTCTGAACTACAGGGTCTCCACGTTTAATTTTAAGCTCTTCCCAATATCTTGCTAAAACTTGCCTTTTAAATCTGACACAGCCCTTCTATCCCCTTCCTAGGGAAAACTCTGGCTTGCTTCTGGCCATCCATTTCCATTGATGCGACTGATGAAATGAACCAAATAAATCCAATTTCTATCCTCACAACGGTCATTTCCCCCAACTTTTATGATTATTTTAGTTGTTCTCTGTTTGATTTCCCACTGCAACAGAGAGTTCTAGAGCTTTGCCTCAGACCTGCTTGGATGGGCTGACTGGGCTTTGACATGGCTGAAGGCCCTCGGCTGCTTGGGCCAGAACCATGTGAGACTTGGAGCTTCAGATCACCACAAAAATATCCAAACATTTTAAGTACATCTAAATCTGAACTGAAGAAAACCTGTCTTCTCCTAATGGACTGAACAGGGAGAGTGGTCTACACTCAGATACCTTCCAAAAACTTCAGAACACACTCAACTCTAACTTTTTTTTAAAGAGCAAGAAGTGATAGAAAAAAAAAATCTAGGAAATGACTCGACTTGAATTCCACAATGAGTTTTTTTCCCCTTAAGATCAGACAGGTTTTTAAAATATTATTTTATTTTTAAAAAATGTTAATTTTGAAATTACTTTAAAGAACCATTTGATTTACATGCAGAGAGATTCTGGTTCTTGCCCACGTGGAGAAATCTCTAATAGCAAATATATAAAAACACAAATTCGGTTTTCCTGAGTTTTTAAGAAAACTTTTTTAGTTTTGGTTTTTATTTTTTGGTAAGCTAGTATTGGAATTAACTTTTTTCTTGAGAGTACTGGGGAAAAGGAGAAGGCAATGGAGAAGAAATGGCCCATGAATAAAATTTCACTGCAAATATACATGAGCTGAAAGGATGTGCAGGGTTCCCAAGCCTGCACTAGAATTCAGAACACTTCAGTGCTAGGCACAGTACAGAAAAAACTATGCATACTCTGGCAAACTACTTAGCTCTTCTGGCCTCCGCTTCTTCAACTCTAAAGTTTTATAATGCAGGAACTAATAAACTAACAGAGCAACAAAAATTAGAAATCTGGGCCTGCAATGTAGAAAACTTCCTTAGTTATAAGAATACAAGATAACTAATAGGTAAGTAAGTTATAAATTTACTCTATATACATCTCAACATTTTAGGAATAAGACAAATACATTACATGCTATAGACCAGGGGATTAAATATCTATAAGAATAATCTTACTGAAAGCATAAATTCATGTATTCAATTTTAATGCTGAGGTTAAACTATTTAAATCCTAGTAGGTCTGGATTATCTGCATTAGAGTGTTGCCTAAGCCTTATATAAAATGCAAGATTTGAGCCAGGTGTGGTGGCGCACGCTTGTAATCCCAGTACTTGGGAGGCTGAGACAGGAAGATCGCAGGTTCGCGGCCAGCCTCAGCTACATAGTGAGGCCCTCCACAACTTAGACCCTGTTTCAAAATAAAGAATAAAAAATAGGGCTGGTAGAATGCCCCTTGGTTCAATCCCCAGTACCACCAAAATAAATAAATAAATAAAATGTAAGATTTGTAAATTTATTTCTAATTCTCAATGGCTATCTATCATCAAAGACAACTCTCAGTATTTAATTTTGAGAAGGCAATGCAAAGAGAAACATAATTCACGTATTTATACATTTGCTATTAGAGATCCCCCAAGTTGGGCAGGAACCAGAATCTCAATGTATGTAAATTAAATGGTCCATTTACAATGTTTTAAAACATATCATATTTTTATCCTTATTTATATTTATAATTACAAATGCTTTAATATTTACAACTGTAGAATTAATCTTTGTGGGTATTTTATTACTGAAGCTAATTCTTCAGTTTCAAGCCTTCAGGGAAAGTGAAATTATCTGTTTAGAAAAAAAGTGAAACAGTTTAATTGTCTCTTATTCCCAGACAGGGGTGTGTGAGTCTGATTTACTGCCTACATTGGTAACAGGACACAGGAGGAGAGCAGAAGAGAATTCATGGTCAAGAAGAACCACTATCTTAAGTTTTTGACGTCCCCTGTCTACTGCTTGAATTGGTTCTGACTTCGTTTTGATTTATCCCAGCCTCAAAACTTCCTTATCCCAATAGTCTGCCCAATCGAAAACACATCAAAATTCCTAAGGCACATTGTGAAAAGTAGATGCCCAGGTATCTTAGAAAAGAATTAGCATCTTTTCTGGGAATAAAAATGGGGGAGGAAGAAAGAGAAAGATTCTATATTTGAAGAGAATATTAAGTATGATGGCACATTCTGAACCTTAATAATGAAAAATAAGCTGGGTGTGGTGGCGCACGCCTGTCATCCCAGTACTTGGGAAGCTGAGACAGGAGGATAGCAGGTTCAAGACCAGCCTCAGAAACTTAGTGAGACCCTGTTTCAAAACAAAATAATAAAATAGGGCTGGGGGTGTGGCTTAGAGGTAGAATGCCATTGGGTGGAATCTCCGGTACCACACACACACAAATAATAATTATGATAATGAAAAATATTCAGAGTCCATAGGCACCATACAGACACCTCTCCAGTGTACTGAATTCAAGACATACCTAACGAGACAACCATCTCACACCACTTCTAAGCACTAGACAATACCAAATCATTCTGCACATTTTAAACTGAGCTATGAAGACACGCTCACAATGGCTTATGCTATGTTTGGTCCATGGAGTTACCCACGGCTCTGGTTCTAATGTGATGGGGGAGAGAGATCTTTCTCCTCTGCTGTAGAACAACTTCAAAAAGTAAAAAAGTCAAAGGCTTTAATTTACACAGTTAACATCTTCATCCTTACTGTGACCTAATCACTCCCCTAATATAATTGTCCAAATAATGCTTTTAACCACTTATACTTAGCAATGATGTTGCTTTTTGTTGAAATTGTCAAATTCAGCCTATTTAGGCAGAATGCAGGCAGCAGATGTCTACAATGCAGAGGTAATTAATTCAGTCTCTTTTGGGGGACCTATAGAAGAATGCTGTCTCCTACAGTTTTAGTGTACGTTGTTAAGCTAGAAAACATTAAGTCTGTGGCTTACAAAGGCATCGGTACACCACCTGTCTTGCAAGCTGAGGGCAAAATCCTGACATCGACCATTGGCATGAGAGGAAAAAGCAAGACAGCAAACATAGTGATTTAGACTCAACTACAAGTCTTCCTTTAGAGCAGAAAGGAGAAAAACTAGAAGGCTGCTAAAAAATAATGTGAACTGAATAAACACGCCCTTTAGAAAAGATTTAAATGTTATCTTTATTAAATGCTCATTTCAAGGTGGTGACTAATGCTCTCATTTCCATTTCCATTTGTTTTAGTTGAGATCCTTCACCACCTTCTATCATACTGCCATGATAAAGTGTGGTGTGCTCTCCAGGAGCTGGTAGAGGACAACCTGCTTTCCTAATTGTGGGCGTTAATGACAGGGGAAGCCCTGGCACAAACCAGGCTTTGCTCACCCAACAAGCCACCTTCCTTTCAGCTAAATGCCAAGTAGCACCGCCATCAGCATGTATCTCAGGGAACTCAGACCTGTCAGGGTTTATGGCCCCTCCCCTATTATTTTCCTTTCTTCTGACTTTGTTACTCATCCTTTTTTTGTGTGTGTGTGGTACCGGGGATTGAACCTGAGCTACACCCCCAGAAATATTTTTTTTATTCTTTATTTTGAAACAGGGTCTCGCTAAGTTGTTGAGGGCCTCACTAAGTAGCTAAGGCTGGTCATGAACCTGCAATCCTCCTGTCTCAGCCTCCCAAGTACTGGGATTACAAGCGTGCGCCACCACGCCCGGCTTACTCATCCCATATTATTTAATTTACATCAGGAGTTCAGTAGTATACTTATTCATGTATAGAAATAATAATGTATTTTATATGGCTAAAAAGTAATAAAGTATTTGCACATTCTCCAAAGTTCATTTTAAACACAGAGTACGTATAAGGTAAGTCATTTTCTGTTATTTATGTAATAAATATATTAACAATATATATTAACAAATATTATATTAACAAATATAAATAACTAAAGGCTAAGTTCTCAGAAAGTCTTATTTTTACAAATCTAAGTCTTCATATTCACTAAAAAGACATTTACTATGTTGGCAAGCTTTAAGAATAGTTTGCTCAGGTTACTTTAAAAAACATTTTTAAAAACTGGTTCATAAAGATTTTCCTCAACTATTTACTATAGCCCTTGAGGACTCATGTCAACTGCCATATTACAATGGTGGTGATGATAGTGACTAGTATTTGCTCCTTTACCCCTCCTGATCTTATGAAAACACACTTTATCATCTACGTTTTACAAATAAGAAAAGTGAGACCTGAAGAGACTTAGTTACTTGGCTTCAGGAAGAAAGCTTGAAAGCAAAGGGGCCAGTATCCTAACTTAGGCTAACTTAAACACTGAAGAGTCTTTACAGTGGGAGGGATAAAAAATCCATTTATGGGGAGACAGGAATAACAAGTCCATGTGGCCAACACAGAGAAACCTATGGGTCTGTTAATGGAGAGAGAGAGATGGATGAGGAAAGTGACCACAGCTGGTAGCAATCCTTTGTAAATTAGGAGGGTTGGGGTGGGATAAGAGATGACTACAGAGAGGGCAAAATCTGGAGGTGAAAAAAGGGGATGAAGGGTATTGGGCTAAAAGTAATTTGCCTGTCTTGTTGTTACCTTAGCACATTCCTCATGGGCTAGAGATTGTGACTCCTCCAAATTAAGAGATGTAAGTTTTAAGACTACTTCTGCTGCTATAGTGAAATGTAAAAACTTCATGTGAAGGAAAAAAATAGTCATCACCTATACATGATCACAGATTCTATCAGTGTTTTTAAAAAATATATATTTAAATCATATTATAGAACATCAAGCCTTAGTTACAAGTTAAGGGTAAAACTGGTGATTTTTAGGGGAAATTTGGCAGTAATTATAATATTCAAAATGCATATACCATTTGTTCTGGCATTTCTACCATTGAGACTAAATTATTTAAAAAAGAAACTTGCACAAATTCACACACACACAAACCAGGGATGGTCACAACAGCACTGTGTATAGTAGGGGGAAAAGGGAACGACCTCCTCAAGGTCATTCAGTAGGCTAATGGTTAAATGCATCCATACTATGGAATACCGAAGAGCACTTAAAACAGGAATAGACCTATCTGTACTAAAATAAGATACTCATTTTATATTTATAGAAAAAAGCAAACTGCAAATGCAAACTGTTTTGTGATTTATATTTTTTAATTATGTGCATGTGTGTGTGCACATCTGTGCATGGTATGTTCAAGGAAAAAATGTCTCAAAGAATATAAACCATGCTGTCAGCAGTGGCTGTCTTGTTGGAATAAGGGTGCTGTTGGAGACAAAGGGAGCTACTGGGAGTGGGGAGCCAATGAGGGTTTGCTTTTTATCTTCATCTTATCTTTTATCTTGCCTTTTTACTTCTATCCTACTATAAATTGTTCCAACATACATTCTTATATTTTTGCACTGTGACATAATATAGTTAGAACAACTGTAATTTTCTCCTATAGAATATATTTACTAATTATATTGACCACCAGATCATACCTTTGTTTTACCAACTGTCAACACCAGAATGCTCTACAATAAAAAGGATATGCTAGCAATAATCAAATTATCTCCCTAGGAAACTTGCAAAAACTGGTTGCTAATGCAAGCCCAATTACAATGAATACAGCCATCCACTGGGAAATAAAAGGAAGAGAGATGTGACTCCAGGCTGCATCGGATGACTCCAACTGTCACTCACTGGCAGATCGGGAACATGTATATGTATAGGTCCTTAAAGAACAAATCTCCAAGTTCCTACTAGGAACAAGAGAGAATAAAAAATAACAGTGTTACTTTGCATTTAACAAATACTTGTTGTTTATTACATTTTAAGTATTGTGCTTAGGGAGGTTACCAAGATCCACAGGTCATAGTATCAGCCCCAATGGAGCTTATGATCAAATGAAAATTAAGAGCTATGCAATAAAGTGGGTACTGCTGAACAGATTTGCTTGTCTGTTTGCTAGTATCTGGGAGAGCCTGAAACAAATATATAAGATGGCTAGGACACAGAGGCATTTGGAGACTAAGTTAAGCAGGACAGACAGCAGGCACAAATGGATTCATGGTCTTGTTTTTGTAAAAACCATGTTCAAATTGAAATGGAAGAAAACACAATTACATGCCTGGGTGAAACTACAGTAGGTGTACCTTTGCAGTATGGATTCTAGGTGCCTCCTATGTCTCTGCAGATATACCATCATCAAAGACAAAAAGTTTGAAGAGAACTCAGATGTCATACGTCAACCTTCATCTGACCTGTAAATACATACCCTTTACATCTGGCTGACTGATATGGTATTTTGGGTATATGGCAAGGAAGGAAGAGATGGGTCTGGCCCACATCTGGAATTGGCCTAGGCCCTGGGAGTGAAAGGGTCACTAAAATGACTGCTGTTTTCCTCTGTTCCAAGTCAAGGTCAATACCAATTTCCCCTCTGTCCATGCCTTTCCAGTAGTCTGCCCAGTACAAACTGGCCCACAGGAAGCTTCATTAAAAGAAAAGGCATAAGAAAGAAAGTAGAAGAGGAAGAAATGTATATAGATATCTATATACCTATTGCTGTTCCATGTATTCAAAAGTAAAGCCCCACAGAAAGATAATAAAAAATGTCATAAGAGTGTAAAATAAAAGAGAGAGAGAGAGAGACAGAGAGAAATGGGTGCCAGAAAGTCTGAGGAAAGCAGACCTCCAGTTCACCCATTCCTCCACTGGCCTCTGCCCTCTTCTTCCTAATTATGGTAAGGGTGCCCCAAAAATGTAAGCTTGATTATCTTTTTATTATTACTATACATGTCTATAGCATATCATTAAAATTTTCTAACACTGTTATAGAAGATTATGAGCATTTTAAGTATAAGAAAAAATTAGTCCCACCCAAAGTTACAGTTACACATATCAAATACAACACTGGACTCTAGACCTCCAGATTTTGAGCTTAATATTCTATCTCAATACCACAATTTACCAATCTACAATACATTTCCTTTAATAGGAAGCATAAAGAACCAAAACGTTCAAATTGAAATGACAGAGTGGGCTTAGTTCTTAGAATCAACAATCTCTAAGTAGATAGCAGAGACATCAGCTTCTTTTTTAAGAATATGGAAAGTTTTATTACAATACAAAACCAAAAGCAAATAATTTTGCTTAAAAATACAGAACTACAATTGGTAATCTCTTCAGTGAGCCATTAACAATCTTATAGCCACCTTTATCATACAGTGGTTAAATTTATAATAAAATTATGTGGGAAATTTTTTGAAAACACAGTGAAACATGAAAGGTCTAACTGTCAAGGACAGAACTGTGATAATGACTAAGTCTATATTCCAACTACCATCACTGAGTCTGTGACTGGATAAATCACTATGTACAAAGTATTGGAATCATAAATTTTCGACACCTAATTTATAAGGAAATTGTGAGGAACAATGCGCATGGAATAAACTTGAAAAGGCTTTCAATTCCTCCAGATAAAATTATTTTTAAAATATTTCAAAATGAGGAAAA
The DNA here is from genome assembly GCA_004027185.1 of Glis glis. Lineage (NCBI taxonomy): Eukaryota > Metazoa > Chordata > Mammalia > Rodentia > Gliridae > Glis > Glis glis. Next base: position 85,677 of record PVJS01000331.1, read on the forward strand.
GCCACTAATAGAATTTTAAGAGGCATTAGGGCAAGCTCACAAGGAAAATGGAAAAAACTGTTATCAGCCTATTTTGTATTTTGTATTTACTTATAAATTGTATTATGCTAGCCAGGCGTGGTAGCGCATGCTTGTAATCCCAGTATCTGGGAGGCTCTAATGAATTACATGAACTAAGAAAAAAAGAGAAAAAAGGGAACACATTAAAGTCTGAAAAATGGTATATCCTATTCTACTGCCTCCACTGAACAATTTAATAAGAAGCCACAAATAGGCTCCTGAGAAATCTCTGGGATGACTGTTAGCTGGTCTGCATTTTCACAAGACAGCAAGATTTGAGACATGATATGACAGAACAGAAGCCTACTTGAAAAGCCCTTGATACATGTGCTTTTGGTGGGTCGAAGGCACTTCTGTGGCAGAGTTGTTTACACTCCTGCTATTTAACATTGGCAGACTCTACCAAGTAAAATGCTTTACACACCTATCATAGCTACTTTAATAAAGCTGAGTCTGTTATGGGGAGCACTAGAAGAAATATGACTACGTGGATTTTCCTCTGACATAAAAACCACATATCTCACAGTACCAGGAGACTTGTTAAAAAAAAAGGGTTCATGGCAGCTCTATTCAAAACAAGGCCATCCACAGTGGAATGGACAAATAAATAGTGATATTCTCATTCCTAGAATACTCTAGAAGCTATGTTGTCTGGTATGATAACCACTAGCCACATGTGGCTACTGAGCCCTTGCAGTGTGGATACAGTGTGATTTGAGATGTGCTATAAGTATGAAATAGACACCAGATTTCAGACAATATAAAAAATGAAAATGTATCAATATTTGTTAAAACAATATTTATGAATATTGTTATTGTTAAAACAATATTTATGGATATTATCTTTATAAATATGATTATGAACAATGTTTTTGATATACTGAGCTAGATAAGACATACTATTAACATTAATTTTACTTTTTTAATTATGCCTACTAGAATATTTAAATTTATACCTGTAGGTCACATTATATTTCTATGGGACAGGGTTGCTCCAGATCAATGACAATAAATGAATTACAAGTACAGGAAACAATATGGGTAAATATGATTTTGAGTCAGATATGTGGAAATCACACTGTATGATACATAAAGTTTAAATATAGATTAAACTAAACCATTGTATAATGCTGTCAAAGACACCACCACCAATGGAGAAACTGCCATAAAAACCAGATGTGGTTTTGGTGGCTAGAAGGTGTGTCTATGGCAGACTTTCAGTGTCACGTAACATGGAGCCCTCTCAAGTGCTGAGAACCATCTATTTCTTAGCCTAGGTAGTGGTTTGCTTTATTTTTGTTAATCTCCCCATTCAATTTTATATACTTTTCTATGTTTTACATCTTACAATTAAAAATTTTTTTAAATGATCTCAAACTGCTTTCTTTAAAACATTTCTATTTGCTCTATAAAGTAATGACTTAGAAACTAAAATATAAAATAGGGTGAGTGACTTGTCCTATGTCTCAAATCAATATATCTAAAGAAATGTAACAATGTTAGGTCCCCCGAGCTGCTTTAGTCACAAATGTGTTACTTTCTTCAACATATTTTAAATATTTAAAGAATTATGCCCAAATATTTTAAAAGTGGCCAGCTATAATCCCAGCACTTGGGAAACCGAGATAGGAGGATTGCAGGTTCCAGGCCAGCCTCAGCAACTTAGTAAGACTCTGTTCAAAATGAAAAGGGGGGGTGAGGGATGTACTCAGAGGTAGAATGCCTCTGGGTTTAATTCCCAGTACTAAAAATATAATTATTTTAAAAGCACAAGAAACCAATATTTTGACAATATTATTTATCCTATATTACTATACTACATGAAAAAAGTGGCAGGTGTATTTCTGGAAAGTTGAACATATTCCTGTGAGCCGATATTATCACTTAATCAACTACTTCAATATATATTTAATCCATGTCAATACCTTTAATCTAGTACTGCAGTATGGGCTCCAAAGATGAGTACTCACTTTTGTTTTTATAAAAACAGAACCATGATAGAAATTCTAATATGCACAGGTTAGCTAACTGAAAAGGGTGAATTAAGTGACTTAAGCATTTTGCATAACTAATGTTTATTATTTCATGAAGTGCTACTAAATGCAAGGAAAGTATATGAACCAAGCTTTTAACAAATGAGAGATTTTTCTGAGCACAAAAGTCTTGACACTTAGCATGAAATTTTCAACAGAAATGTTTCAGGATACAAAGCTAAATTTAAAATCACTCTCAACTATGGAAGAACAACACTGATAACCTATTTCATATTTAATTCATTTTATGCAGAACCGAATTTATAAGTGAAAAAGAACCCAGAGGAGAAATTTATAGAATCAATGTCTATACTCACCATGAACTTGGTTGATTTCTGAATTTTGAGAAAGAATCTCATCTGCTAATTTTTGAGCAGTTGGCAAAACTTCTGTGTGGTGCACTGTGATCAAATACTGTACAAACTTTTGTAGTTGGTCTCTGTTCATTTGAAAGAGAGTCTCTGAAATGGGAAGATGCAGTTTGACCTGATCTGGCTTGCGGATGCGGTATAAAGACAGTGCCACAACATGGGCACAATAAAATATGTCCTTGTTTCCACAGCTGCAGGTCACTGAGGTAATCTTGCAACGATCAAAGCTGATGGCCACGTTGCAAACAGTTTCTGGCTCTGACTGTATTGCAGGTTCTGTCACTGTGCCGCTCAAGTGGAAACCTGTATGAAAGAAAGGGAGAGTTTAGCATTCAGGTGCCAGAGATGTTCTCACTCTTGAAAACATGTGGTACAGACAGCAGCAAGAAAAAAAAATGACCCCTCCCAATAAAAACATTCAGGTCACTTACTAGCACCCATTCCCCCATAAGTGTAAAAAATAAATGGGAATTAACAGACATGTTGAAGTATTTTGTACAGCCAGATAAAAATACTTATTGCAGTACACCATACCATTATACCGATAATAAGTTAGATCACAGCACTAATAAGCCATCATTACTTTTTCTGAATCTGTGGTTCACAAAGCAAAAAAATATCCTAGATCAGTGGATTCCTTCTCCTCCTCCTCCCCCTCCCGCTCATCCTCCTCCTCAGATCACAGCACTAATAAGCCATCATCACTTTATTCTGACTCTGTGATTTACAAGACAAAAAATCTCCTAGATCAGTGGATTCCTTCCCTCTCCCCTCCCCCTCCTCCTCTTTCTTTTAAAGCAGTGAGGCAGCTCAGCTTTCTTCTCAAAAAACTCCCCTTTCCCTCCACCTTTATTCTAAGCAGCCGGCTCCAGCCATCACTGAAACTCTGAAGGAGTACCTTCCACAAACTCTGACCAGAGAAAATTTTTAGTAATCCTTTCTGAGCATACATGGCATATGGCCCAATGCAGCAATGTCTATGAGCAGTAACTGCTGATATCACTGCAGAGTCCCAAATCTTATATACACCACAATCTAAGTGGAACAATTATTTTCTTCCATACTATACAGAGGAAGGTTGGCACAGATGTAAGGTTGTTACACATATGTACAGTACAAGATCGCCAAGGGGGAAAGAACCTTAGAACCACACAGGAATCCTTCACAAGCTCCATGACCAATGGCATTTGAGTGTTTCTTATAAGATCCAGAGGTGCGAAGCTCACCCCACTCACGAAGCCAGTCTCTCTTGGACAAGCATAGTAGACTTGAAACTGAAAACTGCTTTCCACCACCACTGTGCACCAATCAGGCCTGGCCTGCTTGGTCAGGAAATGAACTTTCCATATTCCCTTTTCCTCAATGCATGGGAAAGTCACCCTGAATTTGGGGGAGGGGCGAACATCCATTCAGTTCCACCCCACCCCTGTCACATTCAAGTGGCAAGGAATCAGCCTGGAGGCAAAGAGAAGGGATCCCTTTGGGAATATCCAGGACTCAGATTTACCTCAGGATTTCCAACGCCTGGCAGAAACCTGAATGCTATACAGCGAAGCCCTTAGCTCTCTCTGCCTTCCACTATTTATGCTACTTTAATAAAATTCATTGAGTCAGCTCACTGTTTCCTCGAGTTCCCAAAATCATTCAGAAGAAGGATCCTCACCACGTGGGGACTCTGGAGAGGTGGTACACGTGGAGCTGCAGACACGTGGCTCAAGGGTAACTGCCAGACAGCACCAAGAGTTCACAGGCGGGACATCTGTGCCCCACTCACTGTCGTCCCCAACAGAAGCTACCCAGGCCAGAGTTGAGAAAACACTACTCACAAGAAATCTTTCAGAGAAATGTGACTTCATATTGATATTTCATATTCAAGGACACTTAGGAGAAAAGTATAATATTTTTTACCAAATGAATCAATTAAAAAGTATTCTATAAAAACAAGTTACTATTATTGCTTTACAATAAGAAAATCTGAGGTCCCTCATATGATAATCATTTTGCTTTCTTCCACAAATATTATCCGTTTCAAAATATATTCCAGTCACTTTTATTTCTTCTGATCAACAAGTTTTTATGAAAATCACAATTAAAGAAAAGGATACATAGAAAAGATAATATTTAAAATGTTTTAATGTCTATTTTCCTATGAGGATAAAGTTATGTGAAAATGTAAACACCAAGGCCGGGCGTGGTGGCGCACGCTTGTAATCCCAGTACTTTGGGAGGCGGAGACAGGAGGATGCGGGTTCGCGGCCAGCCTCAGCTCTTTCTCTCTCTCTCTCTCTCTCTCTCTCTCCCTGTCTCTCTCTCTCCTCTTAGTGAGGCCCTCCGCAACTTCGTGAGACCCGGTTTCAAAATAAAGCATAAAAAATAGGGCCGGGGGCGTAGCGCGGAGGTAGAACACCCCTGCGTTCAATCCCCGGTACCGCAAATAAACACCTCAGAAAAATGAAGAAAATAAGGACAGTCTTGCCTTAATCCATATATACCAGATGCACTATAAATTCACAATAATTACATGGGACAGTCAAAGATTAAGACAAGGATTATCAATAAATCATAAAAGACAGTTCGAAAGCTCACTGTACATTCTGTACAGTTAGTTCAAGGAAAACTGATTTCTACCTGTTACAAATATGCTTATAGGGAGACCAGATATCATAATAGAAAAAATAGTTATAAACTGGCTGTTTTAAAATCAGCCTCTTCCCACTTAACATTCTCACATCTCTCCTTGCCTGCCATGTCAAAAGATTTATATGTCTCTTCACAAAAGTGACATTGGAGAGCTTTTCTAATCACAAGCAAAGCCCAGATGATTGAAGATCCAAATAATAGACTAGTTAGTAATGAGCCCACAAGGAGAACAGAGGTGTCGCACCGTGGTAGAGTGTGTGCCCAGCACAAATCCCCAGCACAACCTAAAAATAATATTTTAAAAAGAAAAGTTTACCAGGAGATAACAGAACAGGTGCTTCAAAAGAGACCAATTAAACTTCAAAGAAGTGGCCCATAGGAAAATTGATGAAGCCCTCAAATAGTTTTTGCATAAATTACCTTATTTATTCGTGTGAGTTATATAAATCAGAAAAAAAGGAATATTATTGAACCCTGATATTATACAATTATGCTGAGGAAAAAATTCCACGTCTTATTCAATTTTGTTACATTAAATATTTACTATTTTTTAAAAAGCAAACTGTGACCTCCAAAAATAATTTAAGAGACACACAGATGTCTTAGAAAGACTTCATCAATCTGCTATCACCAAAGATTAAGGTGTTTCACAAATGTTCACTTCTCTAAGTAATTCTAGATTATCGTTCAAGTACCCAAATTCCATTAAAAATTCTAACCATTTTTGATGGAACTATTTCTCAATGGTGTAAGTTCTACCCTGCCTCCCTAATCAGCTGACCAGTTAGGGTGTCAAGTATGTGAAGAAGCACACCCTGCAACCAACAGCTGCAGGTGGCAGTACTTTTAACATGGGCTCTTCCTCTTAGCTTCTCCACTATCAGCTACCATGAAGACTCCTCTCCACACTTCTAGCCCTTCTTATAGAAATGTCTTTGCTCTCAGGTCAGCTGCACGTCTAATGTGACTAGTGTTGTGGCAGCTATTTAATACTCAGGCCTATTTGGTTTGGGGGAGGTTTCCCTTTAGGTGAGGATGCTAGAAGTAAGAGGTTTTAACCTTAAATACAGGAAAATCTCATACCCACACACAAAAGGCAGCTGGTCTGTTACTTTTAAGACCATGCAGTGCTGAGTCAATATGAAGGAATTCCACCAAGCCTTAGTTCAGGATTGATGGTATATTTTGGCCTCTCCAACTTGAGAAACCTTTGAAAGTTCACTAACTCTCTGTGGGTCCTAAATCATACCAAACCACCCACAAGAGAAATGAGGAGTCCTGCCATAATACCAAGAGCTATATGACATGCTCCCACCCCACAAATACCCCATCCATTCCCCAGCTGGGCATTGGCTGACCTGAAATATAACAAGGACAATGTTTCTGAGAATGGATTTTGTCTTTCTGGAGTTCTGGCAAACCAAATAACCAGCTATTTTAGGATAAGAACTGAGAACACAAAAAAGGGCAATCCTGCACTCTATGATAAAACAGAGATAATCAACTGTTTTATATTCAAAGAAATAAGACTGAAGAAATTATTATAAACCTTGTCTTTAAAAATGTTCGACTCTGCCAGGTGTGGTGGTGCACACCAGTAATCCCAGTACTTGGGAGACTAAGACAGGAGGATCCCAGGTTTAAGACTAGCCTCAGCAAATTTGCGAGGCCTCTGGCAACTTAGAAGACCCTGTTTCAAGATAAAAAATAAAAGGGCTGAGGGTGTGGCTCAGAAGTACAAAAAAAAAGACAAAAGTTTGACTTTATAAAATATCTAAAAAAATCTTTTAATCCCACAAGAGCAAACCTCAAAGGGCAGTCAAATTGTTTCATCATCATATCATAATACAGACAACTAAAGCATTAGTATCCACATTGTCAACCTGTAGGAATAGAAGAAAAACAAAGCACACACCAGGAACACAGCATTATAGAGGCCGTGGGAACAGAAACACTAGTTCAGATCAGGTTTTGTCACTTAAATGCTGTGTCTGTGGAACACATTATTTACCCTTTCTGATTCTCACTTATTTGTGCAAGAATGTGGCTAAAAAAAAAAAAAACAACCTTATACAGCCAGGCATAGTGGTGCACACCTGTAATCCCAGTATTGGGAGGCTGAGACAGGAGGATCATAGGTTTAAGACCAGCCTCAGCAACTTAGTGAGACTTTCAGCAACCTAGGGACCCTGTTTCAAAATAAAAAATAAAAAGGGCTGAGGTTGTAACTCAGAGGTAGAATGCCCCTGCGTTCAGTCCCAGTACCATAGGCACACGCACGTGTACACGCACACACACCTTGCAGGTTTTTGGGAGGTTAAAATGAAGCGGCCTATGTAAAGTGCCTGGCACACAGTAAGAGTGCTCCTTCAGTTTTATCTCCCTCTCCTTCCCTTCCCAGCTGGAGAAACAAGAGGAGTGTGGACAGATTCCCTTCATCCAGAACACTTTCTTTTTCTAAGCTACTGGGATCTTGGGGGAGGATGTCTCACTTGTGGAGTAGCTTGGAAAATAAGATGGATCACTACGAATGTTTGAGGTAAGTGGGCGAGAAACACTAGAAGAACCGTTATTTGATGGAAAATTGAAAAAGAGTCATTTATACTTCTGCTTGACCCAACTCTTTTCCTCTTTTCCATTTTCCTAATAAATTCTCAATGAGTGTTAATTTCACACAGAGAAACTTGAAAATATGGGAGAGGGTTATTGTTGTTGTTTTAGAAACTATAAATAGCTATAAAATGTTATAATGCAATGATTGTTGAAGTGTGATAACACACACACACACACACACACACACATACACACACACACACACAACTTGAAGTCCTTTCAGGGGGGGTCCATCATACTGAAATTTTTACAATTACACCTTGACTTACAACCTTAAACTGTCTCTCATGAGTGTGTATTTTGTGTTCCAGAGATTACATGATGTGTTCAAGTACAACAGACTGAACACAGAGACAGACAGGAAAATCCAGCTTTCTATTTAAGGAAGACATTAAAGAGATTTGTACAAATGTAAAACAATGTCACTCTTTTCACTAAAATATTTATTTGGGGAACGAGTGTTATTTTTCATAAAAGTATGTTATTTCTGCTAACATAAGCTTATTACTATTATTTAACAAATATATTTTTATTTTTCTCAGTTTTAATCTCAAACACAGTAAGCACCAATCGGTATTAATCACCATAAGCAAAAGCACTAAGGAGTCTCCATAAGAATGAGACCCACAAGTTGAAGAACTATCATAATGACCATCAAGGCATGGAAGAAGTAATTACTCTTCTCTAAACTGTCTTTTTTGTGGCAATATTAACACTTGGATCATAGGAATAGTGAAGTAGCAAATTTTTCACACATAGACACACATTCAAATCACCTATATTAATTTCATATTAACAAAGATTAGCAAATATTTAATTGTTTACTGACATTCAAAAATTAGCTTTTCTTGAAGATGGATTTTTCTTATCTAAGGTTAAATGTTAGTTGTATTTTAAAAGGAACAAGGAGACCCATGTTATCAGACTGGAAAGACAGCTGTTCTAAAATTTAAAACAAAGTATTTCTAAAAGTTGGTCGTTTTGTGCTTCATTTATATGTGCTCGGCTAAATGAAAAAATGGCTATAAACTCAAAGAATTAGAAAATTTCTAAGCTAAAATGAACTGGCAGACATGAAATAAACATGCTCACTGAAAAACTATTCCTTTCATGGCACATTCTTTTCTGAAAAATATGCACCCTGGGCATGAGGAGCTCAAGTAACTTATTCTTTGTTGAAGAAGAATTTAACAGAAGCACTGGTGTAGTACTTTACACAAATACATCTTTCACCCTCTTCCTAAACAAAAAGAACCCCTGGGGAAATTAAAAGCAGAAACTAAGGCAATGTAATGTTATAGATGAAAAGGTGGCAGGGGTTATGAGAGGTTTTTGGTGTTTTCTTAAAAGTTAAGTTTAAAAATGAAAAAGTGTTAACATTTCACTCTCATAACAATGTATTCACTGGTTAAATGCACTGAATTGGCTGAATGTATAGGAACTAATACTTATTTGTCCCTGTAAAATAGATGAGTTAATTGATGCTTCTAAAAAACTAAAAGTAAACCTTTCCTAACTCCCAAAACTACTGTACACAATCCCAACACCCCAAAACATTTTAATTCATATCATGCACAGTTTCCAGATCAGCAGTACAGACACGATAAGACCCAAGATGGAAACAATAAACTCAATTCAAAAACCAACTTATCTAAAATATCATATTCCTTCTTCAACCACATAATTTTCTCAAAGGGAAACGGTAAATTAAAGAGACTGCATCCTGTGAGCTGGCTAATTAAATCCTCCAGCCCTAATTTCTAATACTAAGCTTAAACAGCTTATAGAAAGACTTTTGCCAGCAATCACTAATGAAGCAGTTTCCATCTTCCTGAAAAATTATTTTTAATGGAAAAGCTTTATTTTAAGTACATCTTAAAAATGCATATTTGGACTAGAATCACTCCTACCCTTCATTAATATTTGAGAAAGACAATGGCAAATTAATGCAAAGGCCAGACTGTAAACCACAGCACACCAATAAACAACATAAAATTTTACGGAGCATTCATCACATGGAACCAACTGAGGGTTCCCCAGCAGCATTCTACTCGTTATCAGTTTTGTTTTCTTGTCAGTGTAGATTCTCATACCATTTCATACGAAGATCCAATAATCAGATTCTGTGTTAGATATGAGTGGCATTAAATTATTTCAGAAAATAAGACACTTATCCACTAATTTGACTATTTGCAACAGGCACCCTTTGATAGCACTAGTTTAAGGGGGAAATGTTGGAATTTTTTTTCCTAAGAAGTCACATCATTCTGTGTCATCCTAAATCCCAAAGCATGTAAGGGTTCTCCCCCACCATCATCACTACCATTAAGTAATCTTTACGCACGTATTTCTGGATTTTAACATGCATGTTTAAGGGAAACAATCATTGCCCACCCTCAGATTCTGGACAGAAAGTAGGAGAGATTCTGATAAGCCAGTTGGGAAGAACCTAGTTAGTATTTCCACAACTGTAACTTTGTAAGGTGTTTAGGAATATAAATTATCCACTCCAATCTTTAAGCTGCTATCTGTGACACCAGCCTTTTTCTAAAACAAGCAAAACTGCTGTGGCCTTCTGCCCTTGTTCTCCAGGACCCTTACCACCTGCAGATCCCTCACTGTGGGGCACATTTCAGTGCCTCTCTTAGGCCCCTTCCTGGGTCCCTAACTTCTGAAATGCAGATGAAGCTTAGCAGCTTTGCTGCCGGAACAAAAAAGTCTCAGCACATCTGCACAACTTTCTCTGGCCTCCTAGGGCCCAGAGTCTGAATAAGGAGACAGAAGATTCTCTTTTACCTGTTTATTTCCTGTTATTGCTCACAAGAACCTCTGGAAATGCTTGGTTGTTTGCTTTAGGAGCAGTGGTGAAGGGGAAACTCTGGGGACTAATTCTGCCTACCAGGCCAAGAGGTAAGGAAAAAGTGTGCTTAGACTGGCCTCTGTAGCCAAATTTGGCCTCTGTAGCCAAATTCCTTCACCCATACTCTGGAGCTTTGGTCTGACTCTTCAACCTCAGCACGAGCCACCACATTTTGGCCCTAACTCATTCCTAATGCCTTACCCCATACCCAAGCTCTGACCCACATGACTCTCATAACCAATAATTAAAGTAGGCACAAAATTCCCCTCTTCAGAGGTGGAAAAACTGAGCTTCTCTGGAACAGGCAGTGAGGGAACACAATGGATTAAGTAGGCCTCTTAAGGACTAGACAGAACACCAAGTTTCTACACTCCAAACAGTAAACCTGCACAAATAAAATCTTTCCACACCAACACATAAATGGTTTAAAAAGATGAGTGGTCGCAAACTAACAGATCCAGATACCTTATGAGTAAAGACTGCTAAGGTTGAGGACCCCTGGAAACAGGGAACCGTCTTTCATCTCTGTAGCCCAAGGGTCTAGCACAGCTCTCAGAATAGGCCAGGCTCTTGAAACTACATCACAGAGCGCTTCCAAGCAATGCCTGCCCTGCAATGTAGAGATCACAAACAACTAAATGCTTTGGCCTCCAGCCCAGAATATTTTAACTCAACTAAAGACTATTTGTAAGACTCCACTCCTCTCTTACACTCCAAGTTAAGGTGGAAGCTGACACAGCAGAGGCCCATGGAATCCCTGTCACAGAGGACTGTCTTGTAGGAGACACTCAATTTCTGAGACAGAAGGATCACAGCCAGCCTCAGCTACTTAGTGAGGCCCTCCACAAATAAAAGAATAAAAAATGGGGCTGGAGGTGTAGCTCAGAGGTAGAATGCCCCTGGGTTCAATCCCCGGTAACTAACACACACACACACGAACACACTAACACTCTTGACATGTGGAACATAGAGACTGGCGGTCTACAAACTGGAATTTGTGCCAGAATCACCTGGAGGGCTTATGGCGACAAAGGCTACTGCCCCCCACCCCCATACACGGAGAGATTGTGATTCACCTCAGGTGATGCTGAAGCTGCTGCTGGTCTAGGGATCAATCTGAGAACCACTGACCTGGTGATTACAATTACAGCCTAAACAAGGCTCTTATGATTAAAATACACTTGACTAAACATAGCAAACAGAACAGTGAAAGATATACTCTTTATATACTAATTTGTGGTGTGAAAAAATATGTAAAAGGGCTAGGGTGTAGTTCAGTGGCGGAGAATGTGCTTAGCATTCATGAGGCCCGGGTTCAATCCCAAGCACCAAAAAAAAATAGAAATTAAAAAAGTATATAAGTTCTAGTTTATTTTGTAAGCTAAATATTCCCATTCTAAGAATTCAGGTAGAAGATATTAAACTAGTATTGGCAGGAGTGAGAAGGGAGGGAGGGGAGAAAGAAAATAACATTTTACAGTTTCAAAAATTGTTTCTATCATAAAAATGTTAATTCTTATAGCTATACCATCCTATTTTAAGTAAAATCTTAACTTAAAAACTCTAAATCAAGCCAGATATGGTGGCGCATGCCTGTAATCCCAATACCTGGGAGGCTAAGACAGGAGGATCACAGGATCCAGCCAGCTTCAGCAATTTAGCAAAAATTCTGTTTCAAAATGAAAAGGGACAGGGGTCAAGCTTAGAGGTAGAATGCCCTTGGGTTCAATACCCAGCACCAACAAAGAGGGAAAAAAACCTCTAAATCAAAATATAAAATTAAATTATTAATCAGAGAGTATTTACTTTTGCAGAGAGGTTGTTTTACAATATCCCATGGGACTGCCCATAATTGAAGGTTCTTTGTGTATTAAAAACAATCCAATTAATGAAAAAAATTGGCAACTTTTTAGTAACACATTTTTTGCCAAAGGCAAAGTCTACCCTACATGAAAAAGTCAGAGGCAATAAAATGCAGCAGGACAGCACACGGTGGGACAGCGCTATAGAGAGAATTCAAACCCTCTGAAACAAGACCGCCTTCCTTCAAGCACCACCACCAAACTAAATGACCTCAGGCAAGTAACTTAGCTATCCTGCATGGCTCCTGTTAAGAAGGAGATGAGAATGTATGTAAACTGTAATTCCTTTTACGGAATGCCTGCTACCATCATTACTGTAATACAAATGCTGTATGCTCTGGGAAGCTTGGCATTTTCAACATGTGCACTAAAATCCCAGCCTGTCAGAGTGAGTGCACATGCTGTTGGAAATGCCAAGCTCCCAAGAGCATGCTGGCATTCTATTATAATAATGGACAAGGGTTTGTTGTTGTAGTAATTCATGTTCTATTATATTCATACTTCCAAATTAATGGAACTGCTACCATTTTTTCTTTTTCCCATTTTACATAGCACATTCTTAAAATATGAATTGATTCCAAACAGAATAAAAAGAGAGGGACTTGACTTAATTTTTGCCTCAAAATAATTTTTAGTCTTACTCTTCCCTTTGAAGATCTCGCTACTAAAATATAGAACACCCCTTTCATCCTTACTATTTACCTTCCATGTCAGGTATGTAACATTATTTTTACAACTCAAGTCTATCCTGTCACTGAGTGGAAGACTAATTGAATGTAAAATTATTTTTACAGCTGAAGTCTGTCCTGTCACTGAGTAGAAGACTAATTTAAAGTTGGATATACAGTAAGGAGACTTACAATTCTTATGGAAGAAAAAATGACCACATCTTTTGTTTTTGGTAATTTAAGGTCTGAAAAGTAAAGTGAAATCAAAGCTCCTATTCTCCTTGAAGAATCCCAAGGAGCACTAGCCCCTGCCAGGACTGTAAGTTCCTTTACTTTAGTTTCTTATGATTATAATACCTTGACTAGAGAGATCCAGCAGACATGAAAATCCCCTCTGTTCTGTGTGTATCTTTAAGAACAGTGAGGTGAATGTACTTATACCTTGACTAAACGGTACATTTTTATCTTGAATATTTAGTGATAAAAGAGAACCAAAGAGACAGGTAACCTGCTCAAAATGAGAATAAAAGTACCAAGACATTTCCACCCAAGCAGTATAATTACAGGTGATAATTTATTTTCCATGTTTTATTTAGTTGGGGTGGGAGAAGTGTTTTTTCTAAAACTTCTACAATGGACATTTATTACTTACAAGGAAAAAAAAGTGTTTTCAATAAAATTGAAAAAGTGTTCAAAATAATCCTGAGTGAAGAATATGACATACAAATGATTTCCCACACACGTTCTGGGAGCCTGGTAAAGACCACATGCCCAGTGCAAACACTGAGGCTCGATGACCATATATTCAGTTCAAACACTAATGATCATTCATGCCGCTTTGCCATATTGGATGCCCCAGCCTACTTTGGCAACAGAAACTCCAAGGCTCTCCTTAAACTGCAGATGCTTGGCCCACCTTAAAGCTCAGCCACAATGGAAAGAAGATAACTACACAACACAAAGTAAGACAAGGTGGAAAGAGACTGGGCTCCTGATTCTAATTTCAGTCATTATCTAATTTTGTCCCACAAGCAAGTTACTTATTACCTGTTTCTTGATCCTTCTTTTTTCTCTCATCTATTAAAAATGGAAATAGGTATTAGGTAATCTCTTAAAAATTGTGGAGGTAGTCAGGCATGGTGGCACATGTCTGTAATCCCAGTACTTGGGAGGCTAAGACAGGAGGATTGTAGGTTCAAGGCCAGCCTCAACAACTTAGCAAGACCATCAGGAAAGTAATGAGACCCTGTTTCACAGTAAGATAGGGCTGGGGCTATAGCTCAGAGGCAGAACACCGCTGGGTTCAATACCCAGTATCATTAAAAAAAATATGTAATTAGGAAGCAGTAATGACATGACACCCATGACAAAATGATGGCACACACTTGTGGCACAAGACCTTCGACTTTCCCCGGCTAACAGTCATCCCAATGACTTGACAACTTTGGCCCAGAGAAGGGAGAAAAAAGATAAATTCCACCATAGCTCAAGTCACATTTATGTCACTGGCATTTTTTAAGGCTTTAAACTTCAATATAAAGGCAAGTAAATGTTTAGTTTTTACCTAAATAATTTTTACCCATTTGCCTATAATTGAGATTCTTAAAAGCATGGTATCTTTTTGCTGTGTCCTATACAGCTGGTAAAATTCCCAGCTATATGAAAAATCTCAGATTGCATGACTATAGGTAAGCCTTATCTACACAAAATATATAAAATATAGAATAAATACTATGGAAACATTTCTAAAGCCCATTAAAAATGGGTTCGCGGCCAGCCTCAGCTCACGCATGCGCGCGCACGTGCAATCATTCTCTCTCTTTCCCTCCCTGTCTCTCTCTCTCTCTCTCTGTCTCTCTCTCTCTCTCTACTTAGTGAGGCCCTCCGCAACTTCGTGAGACCTGGTTTCAAAATAAAGTATAAAAAATAGGGCCAGGGGTGTAGCGCGGAGGTAGAATGCCCCTGTGTTCAATCCCCAGTACTGCAAAAAAATAAAAATAAAAAAAATTAAAATGGAATAAAATTAATGGATCATCTTGTCTGCCTTCCGTACCTAAAAAGCTGTATTTTTTCTCTTACTATTCATTATACTATTATGGATATAAGTGGCCACAGCATCCAATAGCCACTTCTATAATCCTCTACTTGGTAACAGGCATTGTACAAGGTAAACAATGTACAAGGGAAACATTCATGAATAATACAAAGGATCTAGTTCTGACAAGTCACTGGATTACTGGACAATCTGATAGTTGAGAAGTTAGGTTGGAGCTGAATTCATAAATAATAAGATGTCTCTAGTACAGACCCTCTACTTCCCAAATTGTGTTCTGTGTGTGTTAACAGAAGGGAGGAATTCTCCAGGTCACAGGAGCTTGGATTAATATGCATCTAGCACCGCCTTTTGAAAATTCAGAAAGCATGTTGAAATGGCAATGGCCCCAAGAATTATACAGTGAAGGGACTCCTACTGAACTTTATCCACCCAATCATTTAAAAGAATGGTAGTAAAAGGTCTAGAACAGCAGCTGAAGGAAATGAAAAGGAAAACAGGGTGAGAGTAAGGTTGCTTAACAAAACTATGGGCTCAAATGAAAGTTCAGAAATCATAAACCAGCGTGAGCCAACTGACCAACCTTTGTGGGGTTCTTCTCCAGGAAGTCCAACCCATTGTTGAAAGCCAATATTCTTATAATGTAATACAAAATAAAATACACCAATGCTGTTGTTATTTGCGCAATTATAGTCAAAGGTTCATCTGGCATACTTTCGACTAGAAATACTTATTAATATTTGACTAGCCAGAATATTATACTCTTTACTCACAATGGTCAAAAAATGTATTTGTAATATTTTATATCCAAATCCTCAAAACATGACTGGCAAAGCGCATATATCTCTTTGAGGTTCAAATATGTCTTTGTGGGAGGACCCAAGGAAGTCTAAGGTACAAATGCTGCATTAGAGTTTACTACATAATAGAACAGGAGAGATCCATGGTCCTATGAAAGATAGTCTGTTAATGTTAAGATCCCAGTAACACTAAGAAGTACCTATAACAGTGCCTGCCTAATGATACATATTCACTATCTATTGCAAGAATGAATAAATGGATGGATGGATGGATGAATGAATGAATGAAAAAGTAAAATTTTTATTTACTAATAGGTTAAATGAAAACTAATACCATACCGTATTGCTCTATTGTGGGAAGCTTCAATAAACAGTGTCTGAAAACAAGTGATCTATGTGCCTACATGAGGAAGTAGTTACTGAGAACTCACTGTAGACAATATTCCTCATTATGAGTGTGACTTTTTCAAAATCTCACAAAAATGCCATTAATACTGTGAACTACTTTAAATAATAATGTTCTTATTTCCTCTGAAAAATATTTACAATATAAATGAACAAGATATATTTCATTTTAGCCTAAGAGAACATTCCATTTGGATGTTGATAATAACGTTACAGAAAAAAAGTTAGAAAAATTCAACTAATGGCCCAACAATCTAACCACAATTTTCCTCCCTATATAAAATAATTGTTAAGCCGGGCGTGGTGGCGCACGCTTGTAATCCCAGTACTTTGGGAGGCGGAGACCGGAGGATCCGGGTTGGCGGCCAACCTCAGCGCGCATGCGCGCGCAGGATCGATCGATCAATCAATCTCTCTCTGTCTCTCTGTCTCTCTGTCTCTGTCTCTCTCTCTCTCTACCTAGTGAGGCCCTCCGCAACTTTGTGAGACCCGGTTTCAAAAATAAAGCATAAAAAAATAGGGCCGGGGGTGTAGCGCGGAGGTAGAACGCCCCTGGGTTCAATCCCCGGTACCGCAAAAATAAATAAATAAAATAAAATAATTGTTAAATAGAGCCACTTATAATGATGGCCTTATGCTGCTAACCTCTAGAATTAAAAAAAAACAATAGATAACAGAATCTCATGCCAAATTTTGACTACTGTTCATTTTTAACAAGAAATGTAAACCCAAATGGCTTCAAATGTGAAAAAGTGTTAATTAAGTAGCGGTTATGTACATAGTGGCTTAGGTTTCTGAATCAAACCCTGTGTCTGAGGAATGGCATTATAATGGAGTGGGAACTGACCTGGTAAAAGAGACTTGAAATTAATCTCAGCTCTTCTACTAATTTGCTGTTTAACTTCAAGTCTGGTTTTATTTTCATACCTGCAAAAAAAAAAAAGGCTAAAGGGCTAGATTGGTGGTCCCTTACCTTCTTGGGGTGGGGAGGGGTTGAGGAGTAGGGGAAAGTCATTGATCCCTGAAGCTTCTGAAAAAGGGCAAGAGATGCTCCCCACAAACATGTAAAAAATTATGCAGAGTAATTCAGAGTTTCATTTATTTGGGGATAAGGGAATCCTTGTAGATTTCCCCACAGACTCTCAAACTCCAAAATTTTTTTATTCTAAACAAGTCAAAAGCTGCCAAAATGTATGAACTCAGATTCAAAATACATGGTGAAAACCTAGGCTTTTGCTTCAAATTAGTTTTTCTTTGATGTATGATGGACTTTTGAGGACACTTGTTCTTAGAATGTTATTGTATTTTAAATGTATAATCTGTATGTTTCCTAGTCATTTAGAGGCCACTTGAATACTCATCCAAGTATCCACATACTTGGAGGCAAATATGCTTATCCTAGCTCTAAGAGGCTGTATTATCCATTCTTGAGAATACGGGACATATTTACATATAGCCCAGATAATACAGGGCAGTGAATGAAGAATAGTTCTAGAATAGGTTTTTAATGGCAATTACAGAGGGGAAGCAATGATAATTTAAAAAGTATGTAAATATATATGTATATTTATACATACATACATATATATATATGTATATATCATTGAATCAATGGCAATGACTCAATTACAGATTACCTACTTCACCATAAAACTAAAATAACATACATACTAAATACAGACAAAAGTATAGTACTTCAAAAACCTAAGACACCAGTCAAGAGATGTAGGCTGCTTCTTTAATCAATTAAAATTATTATATTTATAAAAAATGTCTTAATTGACTGAAATATAAATACACTGAATATATGGTCAAGGAAATTTTAAACTATATGACTAGTTTTCAGGCTCTGAAATTTTGAGGAAAAGGCAAATACATTTCTAAATCAAACACATTAATTCAACAAATGTTTCATTGCAATGCAAATAATTCTCTGGCAGAGTATGAACCCTGCTACTTGAGGTAGAAACAAATTTGCCTCTCGTTCTAATGTAGAAAGGTAGTCAGAAAATAGAAAAGGTCTAATCTCCAACAGAAATTTAATTCCCTGCTTCACAAACCTATAAATGTAGCCGGGCGTGGTGGCTCATGCTTGTAATCCCAGTACTTGGAAGGCAGAGACGGGAGGATCGGGGTTCGCAGCCAGCCTCAGCTACTTAGTGAGGCCCTCTGCAACTTCCTGAGACCAGGTTTCAAAAATAAAGGATAAAAAATAGAGCCGGGGGTGTAGCTTGGAGGTAAAACGCCCCTGGGTTCAATCCCCAGTACCACACACACAAAAAAGAAACCTATAAATGTTAGGGTTGTAAATATGTAGAAGAGTAAAGACAAGGTAAGTAGCAGCTATAGCAGTATCTTTTACTGGTGCAACTGTTCTTTTCTTACATTTCTTTCTTCCTCTCCTAACATTTGTTCTTTCAGGCTTTTCCACAATTTCAATTTCTACTAAATACATTAGTATCTTGCCTCTTTCCCTTGTCTTTTACTCCACCATCAAAGCTACCTTTATATACATATGCACAGCAAGAGGAAATTTATTTGCAAAAGCTAAGAGAATCTTTTTTTGTTCCAGCTGTATTCCCCAACAACTCCAAACCCTACCCAGACCACTTAAAACTAGCTGGTGGGCATCTGTTGTTACTATAAAGATTTTCCCCCCTTTGGGGCAACTCTGCAGGTATATTAGGAGGAAAAGTCTAAGTTTACAAAAAATGTTTGTTACATATCAAAAGTCAGCATTTTATTAAACAAGAAAGCAAAACTAGCCAGACTACAGAAATATTAAAATATTTAAAAATATTTCTAAAAAATTAAGGCATCCTACTTCATTCTCTTGGATGACTGTGTTTATGTGTTTTCTAAGGAATATATGAAAATTATATTCACATTCTTTTTGAGGTCTGCAATACCTAAAACGTTTTGTGAAATTGAATTCTCCTGGTTTAACAATGACAGTCATACTAAATGATATAGTTTTTGAGGTAGAAAATCAGAAATGAAAGGTTGATATCTTAAGGGAAAACTAAGCTAGCATAATAAGATTAAATGAAGATCTGATTTGCACGATCATGACCTTACTAAACAGTACAGCACTCTGTTCAAAGCTTGGCTCTCAATAATTCTGAAGAACCAAAGATTTGGCCAGAATAACTGAGGCAAAGTTTATTCCTGGACCAGCATTTTCATTTTACAATGTTGATGAAAGTCTTGAAATGTATCAACACTTCCTTCCCTAGCTTCCTAAACAGTATAAACAAATCTAACGCTTGCTTGATGACTCAGGGTTATCACTACGAGAAGCCTTACTGAGCTGTCCTCCCAGCTCGGCACACACAGCCTCACCGCCCTGTGGGCCACTCGCGCCTGGCCTCTGCTCTTCTTTTCTCTCCTTCCTCTCAGAAGTCAGGTGCTCTCTTCTCATTGCTGACATGTTGCTTAACAGTTGTAACCCTTCTTGGTTCTTCTAAATACTGGTTAAAGCTTCTAACCAGTTTTTAGAGCTACAGATAGAGTACGCACATCTTAGGACAGGTGTTAAGGTTTTCTTCTTAGTTCAGGCTTCCATTTCAGTATGGGATACTGGCAAATGTACCTTGGCCGTTTAGTGACAGTTTTTCCTTTGTCCTTGTCTCACTGTTACCAATTATATCCCAGATAGAAAATAATCATTAGAGAAAACAACTGCTTTTCAAGTTCTCTACAAAAGTGCCACGGAACTCAAAAAGGTAAATTCTAAAACTGTTTCTCAGCCGGGCGTGGTGGCGCACCCTTGTAATCCCAGTACTTGGGAGGCGGAGACTGGAGGATCCGGGTTTGAGGTCAGCCTCAGCTACTTAGTGAGGCCCTCCGCAACTTAGCAAGACCCTGTTTCAAAATAAAGAATAAAAAATAGGGCTGGGGGTGTAGCTCGGAGGTAAAATACCCCTGGGTTCAATCCCTGGTACCAAAATAAATAAATAAAATAAAACTATTTCTCATTACTAGAAATGTCTGATTATTTTAATTGCTATCGCCTATATTAACAACAAAATAATTTCTTTACCTACAACCATATGAATCTCATTTTCTCTCAAACAGAAAAAAAATAACTTTGAGGATAAACATAGGAAGGCTATACCTTTCCCCCATGACAAATACAACTATAAAACACAAGACAACACCCAGATCTTGATTTCTGAATACCAGTCCTCAATTAAAGAAACCAAAGCTCCTTGGAGAAATGGTTGATTCTAGGGCTGGGGCAAAGAAAATACAAGATGAGCCTGAAGAGTATGACAGTGAAAAAAAGGAAGTACTTTTTAAAAAGTTAGAGAACTCTCCCAACCTGGAGGGGGGGGGCACCACAACGGCAGGCTACAACTATTTTGAGCAGTAAATAAATAGCAAAACCATTGGGTTGTAACTCAAAGAATAAAGTACATTGTCTATGGGTTCATACCAATATAAATAAATTATTGGATGAATAAATAAAAAGGGGGGGATATGGGACAGATCTTCCTTATAGATGACTTCTAGTCAACAAATGTAGAAATATTAGAACACTATAGTAATAATCATTGTAGGAAATGTACACTAATGATAAAGGTAGTGGTAAAATTTTAAAGAGAAATAGGATATTTGCATAGCCTGAGTATCTCCCCTCAAATATCTGCTAATAACTGTGGTGATTTCAACATATATCCACAAATGTTTTGATATTCTTCTCCATGGATGTAGAGCTTAATTCCCCTCTATTTGGGTATGAGCTGGACCTTACTGACCCCCTTTCTTGTGAAAAAAGCAAGGAGATTCTTGAAAATATGCTGAGTAGATGTAAAGTATTCTCGCCACAAAAATGATAACTATGTACAGCAATGTATGTCAGATTTAGTCATTTCACAATGCGAATATACTTCAAAACATCATGTTGGAGATTATACAATTCAATTTTATCTGTCAATTTTTAAAAGCTTTAAAAATGAGTAAACATAAAGAAAAGTAACTTTAAAATGGAGAAACTTGACAACTATCACTTTAAGCAAGTGAGTAAGGTTAACATAACCATGTAAGTCGTCATGTTGCTATCATGTGCCTCCAATATGATGTAATGAGAAGTACACAAACATAGCTTCTGTGGTATTCTTGCAAAAAAATGCACATTAACCTAATCATAAGCATCAAGTAACTCAAATTGAAGGATGTGCTATAAGACACTTAACCGATACCCTTCTAAAAAAAAGTATCAAGGTCATCAAAGACCAGGGAAGACCATAAATTGTCACAAACTGGAAGAGACTAAGGAAACATGACAACTGAACGTAATATGGTATCCTTAATCAGTTCCTTGAAGAGGAAAACGAAAGTGGAAACACTGAAAAAATCTGAATAAAAGCTATAGTTCGGTTAGTAATACTGTACTAGTGTTAATTCTTTATGTTTTGGTAAAAGTACACCAATAATGTTAAGATGTTAACAGTACAGGAAGCTGGGTGAGCATGTATGAGAACTCTCTGTACCTTCTTTGGAAATCTGAAATTATTTCAAAATAAATTTTCAGAAAAAGACAATTTGATACAGTTACTTAGCTACAACAAACACAAGTATCTAAGCCACAAAGATTCTTTGGGCTGCTTAAGGCAAATTCCTTTTTTTTTTTTGGTGGTACTGGGGATTGAACCCAGAGGCATTCTACCTCCGAGCTATATCCCCAGCCTTTTTTTGTTTTTTTTTGAAACAGGGTCTCACTGGATTGATGAGAATCTCACTACTTGCTGGCTACTTGCTCCTGCACTTGTTCCCACCATGATGCCATCTGCTATTAAGGGGTTCCAAAGTTGCCAGTAATGTTAAATTTGTAAGTTAATGGGTGGGTACATAAGTGTTCCTTGTACTGTTTTGCTTAATAACTCATGGACATATTATAAACATTCTTGTGGGTGCGCATCAAATTATTAAAAGGATATAATTGTTCATTGTATTGTTTTGCTTTAGAACTCATGAACATATTATAAACACTCTTGTGTGTATATAAAATCATTAAAAGGATAAGAGAGAAGGTTCGTCTTCTAATATATAGCATATCCTGCCAAGTACACATAATTCATTAGGTGCTAAAAATTTTCCATCTCTATAAATTCCAAGCTTAAAAGATTTATGTTCATCTTTCTTGCATGAGTCTAGAAAATAGCCATTTCTAAAAACTGCAAAAAGCATGACACCCGTGCAGATTCTATAACATAAAGCATGCTAAATTAATGAAGCCCAATGTCACAATGGGAAATCTGCCTTCTCCCATTTAAAAGGAACGAACCATTCCCATATCTCTTCTGTCATCCTGGGAGAAAGTATTTTCCCTCCACAAAAATAAGAAACCTGTGACTCTGGGAAAGACAACTAAGAGAAATACACTTGAACTGCCTCACATAATTCTGAATACCCTTGCCGCTGTACAGACAGACCAAAGTTAACTCAGTTCTTTAAGTAAAATGTCTTCAGATATTCAAGTACTTTATGTGTCTTATTTTTCAAAAGCCAGAAATTATTCATAAAAAGCCCTCAAATTAGGATATTAGGAATTTTCTTTTCTTTTTAAGATTTTAATCTTTTTAAGATTTCTCAAGCAACTGCAAAAGTTATTGCATGTGAATATAAAATACAGTATAAAAATATCTGGTTAAGGGCATTTGCTTTAACTTTTTAATTATCTCCATGACCAATAATAAAACCAGTAGGTTTGCACTAATTACAAAACACTAAAGTGGCTTTGAGCTTAATAACCACACCTCTAAATAAAATTCTCAAGAGAGGGGACTGGCCAAAATCCATCATTATGAGCTGTAAAATATCAAAAGTATGCTTATAAAGGTGCTAACTTTAAATGTAAATTAACACACTCTTAAGTTTACTAAGCAAGAAATACATCATTCCACATAAAAAATAATCATCTACCTGATGCTTTCCAGTCAAGTACTGATTTCAAAGGAAAAAACTTCAATCACCCAGAAAGCATAAAAGTAACCAAGGTAAAGCTTGAAGCCACATTTCCTTTCATGGGGAAATCTGTATGACAGTGAAATTTTGCTTTTGACAAACTGTAATATTGAGAAATTAAGGTCACAGGAGAAATCAAAACAAAATAAAAACTTACAGAAGGTTTTACTACTTCCTACAGTTCTCTTGAAATATAAATGACTTTTAAAGTTATTTTAAAAGAATCATAATTTAAAACAAAACTTGGATTTTTGAAAAATCAATCTAGTTATTCTGTCAATCTAAATTACTCCAACATTTGTACCTTGCCTTCCTGAATCTAACTAAACCATTCCTGCCAAGATGCCAGCTTCCGAATCAGGCTTTCTGAAAGAACTAAGGAAGCTCGTGTTCCCCCAACTAAGCTGGAGCCAAAACATGAACTGCCTCCTCTGCAGTTGTATAAATCACTCATAAATCAAAGCAGTCTGTATTGATCACAGTGACAACAACCACACTAGCCAGACAGTCAGTCTTCAAAAGCCAGGACATACTTTTAAAGGAATAGGCGCTTCAAACTACAGACCCTGGAAACAGACTTCTTGGAACCACATTATCCTTAAATAAATAAACCTCAATTGAATGAAGTAAAATTACAGATAGCCCTAAGAAATGCACTGGCTTCTCAAGTGGTCCCAAAATGACCAGTGGCAAACGTTCCTAGGGTTCCTCTTCCCTGTGTTCATTTATTTCTCCCTTGAGTACAGGTTTATCCCTGCCCCAAGCTTTACCTTCATAAATCATTTGGCTTAGTTCACAAGGGTAAGAGCAGGGTAATTTGCTTTGTATTCTACTTACTACTTTGGAGTCACATAAATATTTAGTAGCAACAATAATAATCAACTGATTATATAGATCAAGCATTCAGAGTTCAGAGAAGTATAACCATAAGATTACCATCAGGATGTGATTAAAATCCCAACCAGCACCTTATCCTATCAGAGGGAGGACTTCATTCACCCACTTTGGAAGAAATGTGGCAATTCAAAGGAGTGTTCACTTTTTAGAAATTTTTATTTAGTGTAGCATTTTTTTTAAATAAATGGCACAAATGAAATATCTTTTTTTTGGGGGGGGTGGTACTGGGGATGGCACCCAGGGGCATTCTACCTCCAAGCTACACTCCCAGCCCATTTTTTTTATTCTTTATTTTTGAAATAGGGTCTCAACTAAGTTGCAGAGGGCCTCACTAAGTAGCTGAGGCTGGCCACAAACCTGCAATCCTCCTGTCTCAGTCTCCGAAGTACTAGGATTACAAGCATGCGCCACCACGCCTGGCTGAGACATCATTTTAAGCAAGTGTGAATTTCTGGAATGCATTCCAATTTGGGCCCACCTCCCCCCTTTCCCAGCAACATGGGGAGGCTAATGAGTCATTATTATCAAACCACTCACAGCTAATCTTATTGATTGATTGATTGATTGATTGATTCGTACTGGGGATTGAACCCAGGGTCTCACACATGCTAGGCAAGTGCTCTACCAATGAGCTGCATCCCCAGTCCTTTTAAAGCTTTATTTTAAGACAGGGTGTCTCACTAAGGTGCCCAAGCTGGTCTCTGTTGTTCTTCCTGCCTCAGCCTCCTGAGTAGCTGTGTACCATCACACCTGGCAACATGGCCATTCATTTTTAATGTCTTCAGCAATGCCCATTTCATTGTAGGGCAAAGAAAAATTTGGACAAGTCACCATCCTTCCTCCCATTTATCTCGCTACTATGCATGTTAGAGGAGGGAAATGAGTGGGAAAGATAATCTAAGGAACAAGAAAGGGGGGAGGAGAGAGGGCGCTGGGGATGTGGGAAGGTGCAAGAGCTCCTGGGCTGCTATTACATTCAGAGTTTCTAAGCAGCAGCTGGGGGGGGGGGTGCTAAAATGGAAGCTGTTCTTTCATTCCACTAAGTATTTAGCAGAATCAGTCTAAACTGTTCAGCCCCCATCCATCTCTATATGTCTCTCTGGTTAAACTGGTGACTAAATTATTCATACTTCCTTCTGGTCAACCTTCCCTTTTCAGTTACTACCTAATCATACCTGGAGAACAATCAGAGACAGGAGCTTCACTCAGACTGCCCTCCCATCCACTTCACATTGTTCTTGCCCTAAAATGGCAGGCAGGCAGGCAGGCAGGCAGGCAGGCAGGCAGACAGACAGACAGACAGACACAAAGAGTATTAAAAGCATAGAGTTGTTCTCCACAAAGCTTTGGACAGTCTGAGTTATAGTAATCTGTCCATCTCAGCTATGCTGAGCATGTGACTCCTGGCACCATGACAACAAAATCCCAGTCGAAACAAACTACTAAACACCTTCCAAGGTGCCAGCTGGCATAATTATACCAGAGGAGAATTGAGAGATGGTATATATGGATTATTCAAAGTGGACTATAATAATCAAATAAAGGAGTGTTAAAACATTAGGAATTAAAGAAGTAAATTTAAAAAACTATTAAAAAGTTGAATTATCTCAGTAGAGAGTGCTTTATCACACATCTTGCAGTAATATTAAATACTGAAGTAAAGTCAATGTTCTCTTGAAATAAAAAGTTGGGTTCGAAACTCAAAAATAAATGGTATTCTCTTATAGAACTGAGAGATCTAGAATGAGAAACCAACATGAGTAAAAACTAGTGGGCATATCCTACTGACGTCAGTGATATTTTTTTCTGAATTACTGCTCCATTATTAGAATGAACCCAGGACTATACAAAACACTTAGAAGGAATCAGTTAACATTCTTAGATGTAAATGCTAAACAGGAATCCTATAAGATAATCAATGGACTTTTTTTTTTTTTTGCAGTACCGAGGATTGAACCCAGGGGCGTTCTACCTACGAGCTACACCCCCCCTATTTTTTATACTTATTTTGAAACCGGGTCTCACGAGGTTGCAGAGGGCCTCACTAAGTAGCTGAGGCTGGCTGCGAACCCGGATCCTCCGGTCTCTGCCTCCCAAGTACTGGGATTACAAGCGTGCGCCAGCACACCCGGCATCAATGGACTTTAAAGGAAGAAAAAAGATGCTCTGGTTACAAGGACTAGTGTGATAGTATTACAACTTTCTGAGGTTTCCCAGAATGTTCCTTTGCAGGTGGCATTTCAAGTAGATACTGTCAAAATATCCTGTATACACCTATTATTCTCTATTTCTATTGGCATATGATTTCTCAGACTACTTTGGTATCTTTAGTCAAGGATAGACTCACTTCATTTCCACTCCCAATTATGTCTTACCCTTTCTCTTCATTCCTAAAATATGTCTAACTTTTAACATCCACTTGGCAAATAAATCTTCCCATCATACCCCACAAACTTCTTGGCTCAATGTTTTATTTTACTGTCTCAAGGTGCATCAAATCATGACCACTATGTCTCGGGCTGCAAATCCCTTTACCTTTCTTTCAGAATGCCTACCAATACTACTATCATCTCCCCTTCCCCAAACAGAACATTTCAATATTCATACATACTGTCCCATTTATTACAGAAACATGTGATTTAGTGAAACAAAAATGATCTAACCACTTTAATGAAATAATGTTGCCATTCAACAAGTGGGGAGAGAATGAAATAGTGAATGAGAAGAAAACTAGTAAGTCTATGTTCATTTGTATAGAACATACTTTAAATGTGATTTCTATTCTATGATCACATTTGATCCAAGTATCTACATATATAAAGAGAAAAGGATATGGGTGACAATAAGAGCCAAGCACTATATTAGGTGCTTTTACATTTAAAAGTTTCACAACTCAATAAAGTGCATATTGTTTCCCCCATTTATATAGATAAAGAGAATGAAATTCAGAGAGATTATAATGTTAATGTGCTTGTAAGTGGCAGTTTATCTGACTTTGCTATACCATGTTGCCTCCAATCTGAGTCTGCCTAATTACTAAACTCCAGCTGAGAGAAAGAATATGGTGAGTATGTGAATTTTAGTGTTTAAAGGGAGGGGAAGAAAGGCTACCAACTTCAAACATGGAATCACTGCCTAAATTAATATAATTTCATGTGAATTATCTGTAGTCTGGATGACAAAATATACCTGTTATTAGCTCATACAATTTCCTCTGCCAAATACACCTTCTTTTTTCTAAATCCTAGTAACCTGCACCTCCTATTTCTGTTTGTTTGTTTGTTTGTTTTTTGTTTTTTGTTTTGTGGTACTGAGGACTGAACCCAGGAGCATTCTATCTCTGAGCTACATCCCCAGCCCTTTTTATTTTTTGTTCTGAAACAGGGTCTCACTAGGTTGCTAAGAGTCTCAGCTCTGTCGCTGATGCTGTCCTCAAACCTGCAATCCTCCCAGTTTCCCAAGTACTGAGATTACAGGTGTGTACCTCCATGCCCAGCACTACCACCTATTTCAATTAAGTCCATTCCTTGACATAGTGAAAGGCCACAGTTACCTAGAACCTCATCACCCATTACACACAAAAGTACTTGTTCTCTCTTTTTGTGCACCAAAGTACTTTTGCAGATTGTTCTTATGACACATAATACTATGGTGAATTGTTTATATGCCTGTCTGTTTCAGTAGACAGTAAGCTGTTTTATTCATCTTTGTGTCCCCAGTACCTACCAGGACCAGGCACATAGCTGGCACACATTAAAAATTCACTGAATTAAACTGAAGAGAATAGAAAATTTCCAAGTCACTCACCCAACATTTATCTGAGCCTGAATACCCCAAACATTCATGCTCAGATATGTTTTGGATGGCAAAAGCAAACTCCAAGCACCCTGCAAATTCAGTTCTCAGAGAGACCTATGTGGAAAAAAGTATTTTGAAAAGCAATTTTTAAACATCCTTCATGTATCTTATGGATTTGGTGGCCACAAAAATGTAGGTTGAATATCTTCGGTATCTTTAATGCTCTACCAATTGTTCTGATATTCATGCCATTCTTTCTCCTATCTGTACCTTTTCTTTCTTTTTTTTTTTCGAGGTATCGGAGATTGAACGCAGGGGCGTTCTACCTCCGCGCTACGCCCCCAGCCCTATTTTTTTATACTTTATTTTGAAACGAAGTTGCAGAGGGCCTCACTAAGGAGAGAGAGAGAGAGAGAGAGAGAGAGAGCGAGCTGAGGCTGACCGCGAACCTGGATCCTCCAATCTTTGCCTCCCAAAGTACTGGGATTACAAGCGTGCGCCACCACGCCCGGCGTCAAGAGTACCTTTTCTTCTTTTCTTTTTTCTTACACCAATGAATAGCACCTAAGAGATGGCCATTTTCCTATTTCACAAAAAAATCTGAAAAGAGATCTGGGCCTCATGCCAAAGAGTTGTCAATTTTTTAAACAAGAGTACCCTACCAAATCAGTCATCTTTCTTCTTCCATTAGGAACAAGATTAAAATAGAATTACACTTCAAAATATGAGCTCAACATTTTAAAACTACTAAGCTTTTTATATCCTTAATATACACTAGCTTTTTTTCATCTTTTCTTCCTAGCATTAAACAAAACTGTAGCAGTTTCTTGTCTCAAAGATCTTTCCCACGTTACCATTTTTCCTGATTTGTCAAAGACTATTCCAGTTAGCAAAGTAAAATATGAAGTCATGATTTGGCATTTCAAACATATTCCTGACAATTCAGGTTAAGTAGAAAGGATACCTGAACTACATGTTGGCTATATATAACTATCCCCACCACATCATCATGAAAAAGTGAAATTCTGAGAAAATCTATGATTATTTTAAAAATCGCCAATGTGAACAACCCATCATCATCTTTTATATTAGAGCGATCACTTAGAAAATTAGTTTGTCTTTATCTAGTAAAGTTAAAGCTTCGTATATTTACTCTGACCCAACGATTCCATTCCTAGATGTACATTCCTAGTGTGTATATACATATACCAAGACATATAATCAACAATGCTCTTAGAAAGATTAATAATATCCCCAAACTGGAAGCGACCCAAATGTCTACTGACAGAAGAATGGGTAAACCAAGTATGGCAGAGACAGAAAATAAGATTACTATGCAGCATTAATAATGTTATGCTATAAGCAACACAGACAAATCGCATTCTGTTGGATAAAAGCAGGCACAAAGAATGCATAAAGTATAATACCATACCTATCTGCTCAACTGTAGGCATTTGTTTTATGCACTGTTCTACATGTATTATATATTTCACAATAAAAAAGCAGTCTTTTAGCTTAACACTCAGGTGTCCACACATAAAAGCCTTCATTTATAGCATTTATAAGTCTGCCTTTCCACCATACTACAAACTGCTTGAGGGTGGAAACTGACTTTACTCATTTTGGGGCTCCAAGAACATCATGGTACACAGCAGATGCTCAACAAATATCGACTGGGTAGATGGATGCAAGAATTATGGACACTGGGAAGTCTCAAATGGCAAATGAATTTCTCTGAGGTAGAAGAGTAAGAGTCACTTGCCTTTTCCTATTTATAGGCAAAGACCACTTTAAAAAGTCAGCCCCAAATTTCAACTAGCTGAATGCATCCTCAAATGCCTGTTTCTAATAAATTCCTCCATTTGGACACAGGATGGTTTTAGTATGTATTTTCTCAAGTGTCTGAGCTCAGTTCCATTGCCAAAATCTGCTTTTCCCTTTTGCAATATAGCTGCCAGACTCCTAGTTGTCTAGCTGTATTAATAATTACTTAATTTAAATACAAAAACACATGCACAACCCTCTTTATGAATTTACCCCCAAGAGTTATAAAATGTTTCTCCATTAAAAAGCACATCTCAGCACATCCTGCTGTTCTTGGAGCTGGAATGCTTTTCCTCCTCCTAGTTCCCTGTCAGTCTCATATGGACCATAGGACTGAAATTAGCTATTCATTACATGTGAAGGAGTGCTGGCTGGAGTGAAGCCCTGCAGAGAAAGAGCGCTATTTTACATGTCGATTTCAGTACCAAAGCATCTGCTACCTTACTAATATGTATATTTAATGTCTCTGCATAATGTACAGAATTATATACTGTTCATTGTCTGTTTGTTCTGATACTACATTCTCTTTAAGTAGCATTATTCTAAATTACTCTCTTTGAAAAACATGGAACTTCTTATTAGATCTCTTCCCTGGTGTTGTCTGTAACAGAGGGCACAAATGAATGACATATAGAATATTAGAAACAAAAAAATCATGACTCAGAGTAAGATTACAACACATAAATGTCTGACCTACAATTACTAATGCAATTTACTTTGTAGTCCAGAGTCCTTATTCCTGACTATAGTTTTATATTAGGTTGCTATGAGGCAAGGAATAAATGCAAAAGAGGTGTTAAATTTTCAACAGCTGCTGGTAAATCCAGAATATTAAAATTGTTCTTTTTCTGGAAAATCTATATACTTATGTTGAAAGTACTATTTCTAGCACATCTATCTTTATCAACAATTATTTCCACATTAAAGATGAAATCTTTTATGTAAATTGCAACAATACATGTCACTGAATAGGCTGTTGAATGGGGAGGAGGGACAAATGGATAGGATGTATAAGGAAAGAAAAAATGTACTAAGGCCAACTTTTGAGCATTGTCCTCATAATGTAAATTATGATGGCTTTTGCTCATTAATCTTCATACTCAGCAGGAAACTGAGAAAGTTCAATATTTAAGAACCACCCTCTCCAGGCACAGTGGAGCGCACCTACTGCCCTAGCTACTGGGGAGAATGAAGCAACAGGAGGATCATTCGAGCGCAGGAGTTTGAGGCCATTTTGGGCAACATAGCAAGACTTCATCTCCAATGAAAATAAAAGTAAAGAGCCACCCTGAATGGCAGCATTATACCATGTAAACCTAAGTGATACTGGATTTAAAATAAAGAATTAATGCCAGTGTTAACAGAATTAAAAGTGCCATGTTGGTACAATAATCGGGACTGCTTTACCACAGTTGGCATTGCTGTAAATGATGACTTGTTCAAATAAATAGATTAGATTATTTTGGCTTTATAAATCATCCACATGTGTTAGTGAACACTCCCTTTAGTTCTAGGAGGTTACTAGTGGATTTTGTTTTTGTGTGTAGTCTGACACAAGATACAGGATTACCGGTGTGATGTAGAACAGCAACCATCTCAGGTGCCCACAGTGAATGATTGGCATTGTCCCATTTGGCTTTTTCTCACAAGTCCAAAACAGGCCTAAAAATGAGGTAATGAACTTAAAAAGATAAATCTATTTTACTCTTATATGCATGAATTTAAGTTCCAGTACTGCAAGAAAACAAATGCTCATCACCACCCATCTCACACTCCATTCCAAGCTCCTAGGCAATTCTTGGAGCTGAAACAACCCCAGTGGCTCTACTTCCCCACTCCTGTGTTTCCTTGTGCATTTCTCTTGGCTTTAGCACGACTTTACAACTGCCAATGTAAATCAGGAATGTATGCACCTTGAGACAGATGCTCATATTCATTTAGCCAGCATCTCCTTTCAGCAGGAAGAGACAGTAAAAGCAAGATGTAAAAGTGGTTCTAGGTCAACAGGCAAAATACACGTTAGATGACAAGCAGTAGAAACTAGAAACAAGTGCAGGCTGATAAAATTAAAATCATCAAGAATATTTCAGAGCTGGGCACAGTGGTGCATACCTGAAAGTAATCCCAGCTACTGGGGAGGCTGAGGCAGGAGGATGGCAAGTTCCAGGCCAGCTTGAACAACTCAGTGAGACCCTGTCTTGAAATAAAATTAAAAAGCCAATCTCAAAGACATTTATGGGGAAGGGGAGGGAGGTGGATCTGATCTGGAGGGAAATGCTCCATGAGTTGGGTACATGTATATTCCTATCACTCTGAACATCAGTATTATGTATAAATAATTATGATGCACCAATTTAAAAAAAATTAAAAGGGCTAGTGGTGTAGTTCAGTGGTACAGCAACCCGAGGTTCAATCCCCAGTACCAATACTAACTAACCAAATAAATTGAAAATCATTACAAGCTGAAAAGACAGACCACTTACCATCGAGGTACTTCTACTTTCTGGCACTTTATCAAAGCTACGAGTTTACATCTGTCATACATTTAATACTTATCTTCCCTTGAAAAGGTATGCCTCAGAGGATGAGGGTCACCCATTTGTCCTAGCACATGCCTAATATTTAATAATGATGACTCAATAAATATGTTATGAAAACATGTAAGCACAAATGCCACAAATAAGTAATCTGTGAGTAAGTGGAAACTATCATGCAAATGCACTGGAGTGGAACCTATCACCAGACCAGAAAAGTCCATGGTGAATAAGGATTCCATGAAGAAGCTAGTTCACAGTCTCATATCAGGAGCTGCAGGATAGAGAAAGTTTATATATTTAATGAATAGTGTGGAATCTACCTGCCAAA
Source organism: Glis glis (assembly GCA_004027185.1). NCBI lineage: Eukaryota > Metazoa > Chordata > Mammalia > Rodentia > Gliridae > Glis > Glis glis. The sequence continues at coordinate 118,395 of PVJS01000331.1, forward strand.
GTTCTTAACAAATTAAAAAAATTCTTCAACAACTAATCAACTTGTAAAACTTAAAACTAAGATTACTACTACTGTATCATTTACTTAAAGAACCTATTAGTTGATGTCCAAGTTACTACCAACATCTCATTTGGTGATTAGTGGCTAAAGTTTTTTAAATTTAATTGCTCATCTTCAATATCCACTTTTTTTTGGCAGTGCCAAGTGATTAAACCCAAGGCCTTAAGCACAGTAGGCAAGCACTCTACCACTATGCTATATCCCCAATCCCAAAATATACATTCTTGACTACAGACGAGAAAGTAATTTTTAACTAGTAATATCCGACCTTTAATCAGATTTCAAACAGTAAAACTAAGTTCTCTGTCATCTAAAACAACCACCACAAACTAAGAACCTCAGAAAACAATAAATCAACTTCCTATTTAATCAACAATGATTTTAAATGTAATCATTAACAGTTGTTTAAAATATGCATTACTAGGTTTAGAATGGTTATTCTGATTTAAAGCAAAAGCACATCTGTTTATGAGTAAGTAAATATAGTCTGACAGCAATTTGGAACATCTATCAGAAGGAATCAACTGCAAGCTTAATAAGCATTATTTGTATTCTACATAACACTCTATTTGTTCTTTGTAGCCACTGCAGTAATAAAACACACTCAAACTCATTTAGTGTGTACTAAATCCAAGGTACCTAGGCAAAACATTGAAAATTCCATTTGGATGGTCCCCAGCCCATATAGCCCAACTTTTTAAAGTATTACTACCATCTGGTTACTAGTCTGTGTTTACCAAAACAGTAGCTGTGCACACATTTCTGTAACAGCTGTGGTCAAAAACTTTAAATCAATCTATTTGGCTAAATTAAAACTCTTAAGGAAAAAAACAAATATAGTGTTTTGTATATATACTTAAATTCCACTGCTGTTTTAATATCACACCCCAAGGAGAAAACTAAGTAAGATTTTGTTATATTTGAAACATCTTTATACTTTCAATCATTCATCAAATGACAAAAGGTTCACAAAAGTCAAGTGATTTGGTCAAGATCCGACAGCTAGTAGCTGGACTCTATCTAGAACATAGGTATCTCCTGGTTTCCAAGACAAGAGTATTTCACAAAACTGTTTCATCTGAACACTAGATTCCTAAGAGTTGAAATGTGTCAAGGGAATATAGCATTTAATAAATTTTATGTTAAAAGTATTTTTATAGCATATGCTATTTCCATAAAATATAATAGCTCATCATGAATTATACAACTTACATTTGTTACATAACTGTTTTAAGAGTTTAAAGTATGCTGTGAAATTTATAAGACTTTTAATTTTATAAACATTTTCCTTTCCTTTTTCACATCCTTCCCCAACCCCTTTCATAAAAAATAAGTCTATAAGCCAGTCCTATTTCTGTGGTCAAGAGACTAAGCTACTACCTAGATCTAACACTAATTTTTTCCTATACACATCATACACACACACGCACACGCACACACTAATATAACTAAAGACACTGCATGTCTTCTAAACAGAAAGTCTTTTTCTAATTAGAACTACCAAATTTTCAAATGATACCTTTCCTAAAAACAAAGCTAATTCCCAAAAATAAATTCATTAAGACATTTTTCTATACCTTTTCAGAGGAGAAATAAGATAGTAAACCAAATATATTCTATATAAATCTTTCATTGTTATTAGAAATTTCTGTAATAAAACTTAAGAAAAACAAATTTTTGAGAGATAATGGGGAATATTTTAAGCTTATTTGTGTTTTGACCAAAATGAATTGTTTCCCTCTTCCCTTTTTCATGATTCCTAAGGGAGAAAAAATAAGCCAATGATCCATCAAAACTAAGCATTTGTTCCACCCTTCCATGTGGAGTGCTAAACTTGAAGGGGGAAAAACTGGGCATTAAATTATTTGGGGGCAAAGGTTTGGGGGGATGGTCAGTACTTACACGTGGAATGTGTGTTTTGTTGGCTTCCTGATTTCTGATGATTTGTTTTAGAACATGTGAACCCAATGGAAAACCCAAACTCAAAACTTTTCTGTACTTGTTTACATCGACCATGGGAAAAGAAATGTCACTGTCAGTAAACAATATCTAGAACAAATCAGGGTAATTTAACATCACAATTATTGAGACAAATGATCAATATCATTATCTCCTATGTGCCTCACAACAAAACAGGCCTGTACAGAGTTGTTAATGGAGCAGTACAAGCAGTATTATTTCCATTTGACATAAAGAAACTCATGGTTTTATTACCCACCAGGACTCAAGTCCAGTAAGCAAACTGCAAAACTGTGGCAAAAGCCAAGTCCTCTGGCGCTCATTCCAGTGGTTATTCCACAGCAACACCCCAGTTCATCTCAACAGCTTCAATTAATATGCATTAGCAATAGTATAAAGCTACATGCAATGCTCCGTTCTGTTCTCTAACACTATCAACTAGGTGACTCAGCTTACACGCTGAATCCTGTAGTCCATGTTGCACAGGTGGTCAGGATTCCATTTAACCACTTGTGTATATACAATTCTTTCTAATTCAAATCTTGCACAGGCTGAAGTTTAATTTACTGTTTTGGAGAAAAGGGAAGCAAAATTGTTTTGAAATTCTCTCTGAAAAACAGCCTGTTGTATTAGAACAAACAGCAGCTTGTTCCTATCAGTCCTTTGTTTGACAAGTCTGGGCTGGCTAGAAAGGTCATTTATGCCTCAAAGCATCAAATTAACATTTGAAGACATGAATTTTAAAAATGGCTATTTGCTTCTGTTCTGTGAATGGCTAATGTAGTTCACAAAAACAGAAAGGAGAAAAACTCAGTACAGTCTTAGCCAAGTCCCTAAAAAAAGACCAAAAACCAATAACAAAAACAAAAAACCCAAAACTTACCTCAGGCAAACTGAACATTGATTTTATATCCATGTCAACATATGCTGAGTGTCTTAATTAAGCCTGGTTCTTTAATGGAAGAATTACGAGGGTAGCTGAAATGGTCAAACATTTAACCAGAAAGATGGCAGGGTGGGGGGAATCACTATTTCATTATGTAAGATGACTTTCTGGCACATCATAAAGGCCATTAAATAAGGCCCTTCCCACTCATCCATCACTGTTTTGCCCCAATAATGATTATACATGATAAACTCCCCAAGAATGCACAAGATAAACTCCCAATTTATTTAGTACTGTCTGGTTTCAAACAACATTTTTCCTTCATTTCCTATTGATTTTCCCAACAAAAGTCTATGTTCTTATATACTTTAAAATAAGCCATCATTGCTAACTGCAACCTTCAACTATATAAAAATTAATTCAAGCCGGGCGTGGTGGCGCACGCTTGTAATTCCAGTACTCTGGGAGGTGGAGACCGGAGGATCCGGGTTCGCAGCCAACCTCAGGGCGCATGCGTGCGCGCGATCTCTCTCTCTCTCTCTCTCTCTCTCTCTCTCTCTCTCTCTCTGTCTCTCTCTCTTTCTCCCCCTAGTGAGGCCCTCCGCAACTTCATGAGACCCGGTTTCAAAAATAAAGCATAAAAAAAATAGGGCCGGGGGTGTAGCGCGGAGGTAGAACGCCCCTGCGTTAAATCCCCAGTACCGCCAAAAAAAAAAAAAAAATTAATTCAAGATCAGAAAATACTTTCACTTCATGCAGGAGACCCTGGGTTCTATCAGAAGGGAGTGAGGGAGGGAGGGAGGAAGGGAGGGAGGGGAAAGGAGGGAAGGAACTGACTGACTTGGTTTCTTTGGAATGATCAAGGTATGTAGAATCAGAAAATCCTTTATACCTTTAGAAAAATCATTCATTTTCATTATGTTTATTTTTACACATATATTAATGGAAATATCACAAATAGCTTCTATAGTATTATGGGGAATATATAACTTAATAAGATTGAATATAAAATTTAAAATTAATAAGACTCTAATAAGAATATAGCAGAAAATAAAATTTGAGGATCTTACTAATTTCTCAAAATATTATAGAAAATATCTAGAACATTTTGAAATGAAGTAAATTAAAAAACATCACTATCAATTCAAAATAAGATTCAAATGAAATCAGCATGTCCAAGAGACATCTGCACTCCCATAGTTATTGCAGCAACACCACAATAGCCAAGAAATGGAACAGCCTAACTATCAGCTGATGAGTGGATAAAGAAGATGGGGTACATGCATACAATGGAACACTACTCTTCCATTTTAAAAGAATGAAATCTTGTCATTTGCTACAACATGGATGGAACTGGGATCATTATGTTGTTATGTTAAGCCAGGCACAGAAAATCAAGTACTGCATGATTTCACTCATATGTGGAATCTAAAAGTTGATCTCATAGAAACTGAGTAGAATAGTGTTTACCAGAGGCTGGGGAGAGTAGAGGGCAGAGAGTGATGGGTAGAGGCTGGTCAATGGGTATTAAGTTACAATTTCATAGGAACAAGAAATTCTAGTGTGCTATTGCATAGTAGGGTGACTATAGATGACAATATGTGTATTTCAAAAAGCTAGAAGAAAGGATTTTGATTTTTTTAACCCTAAACGTGATGTTTGAGGAGATAGCTATGTTTACCGTAATTTGAACACTGCACAATGTATACATATATTGAAATATCACATGGCACTCCATAAATAGGTAGTTTTTATGTGTCAAAAATTAAACAAAATAAATTTCAAAATGCAAAATTATTTTTATATAATTACCTCATCTAGTTAAGCCATGAAGTTAGTTCATAAAATCGTGTCTTAAGCCACTTCCCACCTCTTTTCCACTTGCGTAACCCCTTGCAATCTGGTTTATATTCTAAATAACTCCTGCTCAGGGTTCTCAGGATTAATGAATGATCTCACAAATATGAAATACAAAGGCCTCCCCCAGCACTTGATACTACACGATACGACTCTCTGACCTGACGTCTGTAACACTGCACTGGCGTGATTCTCCACTGACCTCTAAAAAACCTCTTCTCAGCACTTTTCACTTATCATTCATGTGTCTAAATGACCCTGAAGTTTGAGTTCCCTTCCTACAGTTCTACTCTACTGTTCAAATCCTGGGGATGCCATTCACACAAAGACAAAGTGACTGGCACCAAATGGAACTAAGCAATGGAGTGGCTCCGTCCTTTGATTGTTCTCAAGCCTTAGCACAATTATGGCTTCCTCTTCCTAGACAATAGCCTCCATCACACCATCCCTATACCTTTATACCCCCCCACACACACATGGCTAAATCTCAAATCTGCATCTTCATTCCTATTTTCTTCTGATCACCAGTCCTCAATGACCAAATGTTTTCTGTCTCCATATGGACAATACTTATTTGCAGCTACCAATAGCTCACTTTAATACCTCACACTTGACAAGTTCATGGCTGAACGCATCTCTTGCCGAAGCCTATACCACTTTCAGACCACGTCAGCCTTTATTTCTCTCATCTTGGTCACAGTGGATCTTGCTAAGGCCTTTCTTAAAGTTTCTCCTACCTATTTCTTTTTCTTTATTCCCAGTGCTGTTCTCTAGATCAGGCCTCACTGACCTCAACATCTTGCCAGTTGAATCTAGTACTACCACTAAAACAAGGATAGCAGCATAGCTCTGTCTGTCAGAAGTGGGACTATATTCTGTAGGAAAATTGAGGGCCTTCGTATTGCCCCCCATCCCTTACAGCCTTTCTCTTTTCTCCTTCACATGTTCTACCCCAAGCTCCACTTCCCCATTTTACTTACACACACACACACACACACACACACACACCACTGTCTTTAATAAATCTAGAAAACTCAAATTTTCCTTGAGTTCCCCCCATAATGAATTATTGTAACATAGTCAAGCAAAACACATCAATTTTGATATATTTTAAATTATACATGCCATATGTCACCTATGTTAATGGACATATTTTCAGTAAAAATCAGCACTGTCTTTTCTAGTTTTTTTGTTTTGTTTTGTTTGTGGTACTGGGTATTGGACCCAGGAGCATTCTACCTCTACACCCCTTTAATGTTTTATTTCGAAACAGGGTCTAAATCACTACATGCTGGCCTCGAACCTCTGATACTCCTGTCTCAGCCTTCCAAGTACTGGGATTACAGGTGTGCACCACTGTGCCCAGCTTCTAGTTTAAAAAAATAAATTTCAATACTAAATAAAATAGATAAATAAATAAATACTAAATGAAAGAAATAAATACTAAATACTAGATAATCCTCCTACCTGATTAGGGCAAGACGTATGTCATCCTTCTAACAAGCCCTTCAGGGGAACCAGTGCTCCACAAAAAGTAGATACTCAATAAATGTCTCAGAATCTGAACCTCAAATACAAGGTAATACTTGACTGTCCCTCTCACATATAAACAGGAGTTTTGTTGCTAACTTAGGCTTTCCTCGTATTTCAAAACAAAAGATGATTAATCTGTAAAGGGCCCAAGAAAGTGAAATAAAATTTCCTCTAAATTACTGAAAATTTGTTTTGTAACAGTGGCAATGGTCCATAGTAAATCATTCATGTTTCCTCTTCTCCTCTCATGACTAAGAGTAAGAGTCTGCCAAGGTAAAGGGCACAAGGCACAACCTAACAGTATAAAGCGATCCACAAAGTTGAGGGTAGGCTAGAAAAAGAGAGGGGAAACCCACTGGAGCAACTTATGACGCTATCTTATGAAATATGAACATTTTCCCTGTTGCTTCAAGTATTTCTGGAATTTCTGTAATTTTTTACAATAGTCTAAAAGAACCCCCAAAACAGCATTTAAAACTCAGGAAAATTACTATAGTATTGACTTCAGTGAGAACTAAACCAAGCCAAGTATTTTAGTTCATAGTAGCATCCATGCCAGTGTCTTACTCCTTTTTGCAAAAAAGATGTGACATTTCTTAACACTTGAATCAAAACAAATGTCTTTCTTCCCAAAACTAAAAAAAAGAAAGTTCTAAATAAATAAATTAATTAAAAATAAATAAATAAAAGTAGACAAAGTCCTCTGTGATCCCCTCCACAGTGAATATTGAAATCTAGTAGACTCATACCTAAACTGTCTGGGAGCCATCATCAAGATGTGTAGTAACTAAGGAAACCATCTTCAGTACCTGGATAAGAGATTCTCAATATAAAAGAGGTGGTATGTATAATAAAGTCCCATTTATATGGACTGGATAGGAAAGAATCTTTAAATAGAAGTTTGATAATTTTAGGTAAAATTTTTATTAAAATGATTGATTATTAAAATAAACAATGAAACATATGTAAACATCAAAAACTTAAGAACTATAGACAGTTTAATCATTTTGCAACTACTGTAGTAAAGACTAGTGTAGCCATAGATCATTAGTAGGAACCAAGTCTAGGGGAAAATTTTGATGAAGAGAGGTTATTTTCAGGGTCTCAAAATGTCTCCTCATTGATCGCTTATTAGTCCAAGAGAAAAAAATAATACCTAATTAGTGAAGAAATTGGAAAACACTTTTGAGTAATGATCACAATTAACACTACCAATAGATGGATTTCATGTGCATTCAATTGTGATACCCTGAGAAAGACATATTACTAATGTAGTATTTGGGTAAGGAGTACATAATCTGAATCTAAATCATAAGAAAACATCATAAAACCCCCAAGTAGGGAATGTTCCATTAGAAAAAGGTGGGGATGCTGTTCTTTAAGATGTCAACTGTCATAAAAGATTAAGAAAGTCTGTGGAAATATTATAGCATAAAGTAGACTAGAGACATGAGAACTAAATGCAATACCTAATCTAAACTGGGCATGGTGGCGCACACTTGTAATCCCAGTACTTGGGAGGCTGAGACAGAAGGATCACAGGTTCGTGGCCAGCCTCAGCTACTTAGTGAGGCCCTCCGCAACTTAGTGAGACCCTGTTTCAAAATAAAGAATAAAAAATAGGGCTGGGGGTGTAGCCCACAGGAGGTAGAATGCCCCTAGGTCCAATCCCCAGTACCAATAAATAAATAAATA
>PVJS01000331.1:126484-140333 GCA_004027185.1 Glis glis
CCTATTTTTTCATACTTTATTTTGAAACCGGGTCTCACGAAGTTGCGGAGGGCCTCACTAGGTAGAGAGAGACAGGGAGGGAGGGAGGGAGGGAGGGAGAGAGAGAGAGCGCGAGCACCAGCTGAGGCTGGCCGCGAACCCGGATCCTCCGGTCTCCGCCTCCCAAAGTACTGGGATTACAAGCGTGCGCCACCACGCCCGGCTCTGCTATGGTTTTATAAGAGAATATATCCCTACAGAACTCACTCTCAAATGGCTCAAAATAAGCATGCTTTTGCACTTGTGTGGGCATGCACACGCATGGAGAGAGTAAGAGTTATCAAGTAATAAAGCAAAATATCAACAATAAGTGGACAGAGGTAAAAAGTTTCTAGGTATTTGTTATTATCCTCACAACTTCTGTAAGTATGAAATTATTGCCAAATGAAAAAAATTAACATAAAATGTTTATCACCTCAGTATTTTGCCACTTAATTTGGTAAATACAGTGTTTATATTTATATACCAATATGAAAATGTCTTCATCATATTACCATCTTACAATCTTGCAAATCACACAATGGCCTGAACGGCCTCACTGCCACAATGAAGGGTTTTATTGTCAAGGGTTTTTAAGGCAGCCTCCAGGCTTTCAGAGCTGAGTGTGAACCTTCTGCAGGACATAACTGTAACAAAAGAGGAGGAAAAGGGAGATAACTTGCTCAGATCACCCACTGTTTAACATCTCCAGTGATCTGCCCATTTCTTAAGACAGAATGTACAATTCAAACTCCCTGGGTTGGCATATGAGATCCTTCACCATCTGGGGTGGCTTCTCTGTTCAGATTCATCTGCTGCCACCATGCCCACATACACATGCCCTCAATATGGAGCCATGCTGAGCCCTTGCCTTTACACATTCTGCTCCCTCTGTTTACAGTGTCCTTTTCTGACGGCCCTCTCTTTCTGGTGAGCCCTTTCATATGTCTCCTGATTAGGTTTAAATGCCACTGCCCTCCTAAAGTCTTTCCTGTCTCCCCTGACCAAACTTATTCTTACTCTTTTACACTCTACTCCCAAAGAACTGTGTCTCTAATTCTAGGGTGTACTGGAATTTCTCTTCGTGAGTTTCTCCATAACTAGAAATGAGGCATGCCTCTCAGAATAGGGATAGTGGTCTAGGTAACTAAATTAATTTCTCTAACTAGCACAGATTCAACAGTACAAACAGCTGAGCACTTACTTTGTGTCACATGTTTTACAAATACCAACTTACTCCTCTGAAGGATCCTGAGGGAGGTAGGCCACTACCATATTTTGTTAATTTTATGAATGTGCACCTTCTTGTCCATTTAAGCCTTTTGAAACTTGAATCTTTTATTCAGTGATGTATCGCAGTTAAATGGACAGTATTTTTTTCCTTCTTAGAGCTGGGACAGCCCAAAGTGAGGTTTGCAGGGTGCTGAGAAGCAGCTGGGAGGAAGCCAAGATTAGATGCAGCAAACTGCACTGAGCTTGAAGAACCTGAGGACAAGGTTGAGATTCTCTTTGCCAGCTTCTGCTCTCTGGGCACTGCCTGGGTCTGAGTCCTGGCTTCTCTATCACCCACCTCAGGAGACATTCTTTGCATCTCTACTTTCTCCCTGTATTTGCCCTAAGTTCTCTCAGAGCTAGTGTTTACCCAAAAAATGACCCAAGGAAGCCCTTGCTTTATATCCTAATCCCTGTGACATTATGTCTAGTAAGTGATTACTAGCTTCAGCTCAAACGCTTAAGCAGCTCTCTTCACTTTTTAGAAAAATGGGAAAAGATACTCCTTATATTAAAATCCATCTTCTAGTCCTATGTGTGCCCTCAGAGCCTGCACAAGTTTTAATTCCTCTTTCTCGTTACAGTCTTTGTCCTTCAAGAAGTGTATTCACAGGCATCCACTGGCTTCAAAACCTGGCTGTCTGTCAACAGAAGTGATGGAGGCAAAAAGGGGTGGCAGTAACAAAGGAATAAGCAAAACGCTAAGGAAATAGGGGCAGCTCATTTGTGGGGGAAGGGGTAAGAAAACATTCATAGAGGAGGTAGCTTTAGAAGAATAAAATATTGTTAGCCTGTGTCAAAATTCAGTAATACACTGGAGATTGATTGATTGATTGATTGATTTCTCTTTCTTTCCTTTTTTTTTCCTGCAGTGTTGGGGATTGAACCCAGGGCCTGGCACAGGCTAGGTAAGTGCTCCACCACTGAGCTACACCCCCAGCCCCCCCAATTTTAATAAAAACAAAATGCTGAATGTTTAACATATGAAATATTTTAGGTTCCCAACATTCTTGCTTTCGTTTTATGATTCTGGGCAGAAGGCTCATTGGCTTGTATAATTTGTACAGAACTGAATGCAAAGATAACCATCCTACTGACAGTGGAATGTAGGTAGGGTTCAAATAAATAAAGTGAAACTTACCATCTGGGTGGTGCCAGAAGGCAACCTCTATAACTGCTTCTTAATAAGTGACCAAGTCAGACTGTGCCAGTGCCCACCTCCCTGCATACTCCCCACCCTCACTACCCAGCACACTCTGTTCCTCAGCAACTCAGCCCAGTAGAAAACATGGATAACAACAACAACAAAAGCTATAAATAGTGGTAAAAATACCAGGGACTTATCTATAGAAAATATTTTAAATATTTTAAAACCTCATTCTAAGTAATTTTTTTTTCCATCTGATGTTAAATGAGTCACTTCCTGGTCTAGGAGCAAGTGGAATGTCTACAACAATGCTGAAACTTTCAGATACACCGTAAGAAGCTAGGGCATTCGTATCATCTAATCGGTCTTTAACCTGGTCCATTACTTAATGTTTATTGTCATTAACAATTTGCTAATCTCCAAAGCATGAGCTAGCTTTTTTGTAAGGTTATATTCCACTTCTTTTATCAATTAGTTCAATGTGATGCCTTACAAGTAAGAATAAAAGAACTTAAAACGTTACTATTGCAAATTAAAAATTCTGGTGCATGTAATTCCTACAATAACCATAAAAGTATTTGTATAGACTTTATAGTTTATAAATTACCTTCTAATATACTTAACACATCAATGTTATGAGATATCTTCATTTTACAAGTGAAGAAACTAAAGTTCAAAGACAACAAATAATTAGCTCAAGTTCATACTTCTGGTAAGATGCAAAGTTGGAATTCAACCCAGATCTACTGATCACAATTTCTAGGGTCTTTCTATTAATAAAACCATGGCTACTCTTAGGCCTGTTGCGCATAGTAACTCCTGCCCAGATCAACCTATTATCTGTTGCATATTCTCTTTTGTATAATTAATGCAACCAGAGGGCAAGGGTGGCATATTACCATTGTCCTAAGGGGCATATCCTTCAGGACAGATAAGCCTTCCAGAGAGTGCATTGTATGGAAAAGGAATGATATTCTAGACTAGACACATGTGGCTGGTGGCTACCTTAGTGGGCAATACAATTCTCTACCTGGAAGACTGGAAACAGAGCTTAATCTTAACATCTAAATGTTGCAACCTTGCATACAAATGAAAAAGAAAATCATCTTAAAATAGTGAGCCCAGAGAATAGCACTGGTTCACTCAGTGGCGTATGGGAACTGGAATGAATGTGATACAATCAATAGTAACATAACCAACAAGATAATGGTAGAACTAATTATCTTTCAATCTTTGTAAACTCTCTCTCAGCCAAACACAATGAGTGACTGCAGAGGCCAAGGCCTGTTGATATTGATAGTATCAACTATAAAGGGCAAAGAAGTCAACTCTACTTTATGAGCCACAAGGCTTTCTTGGTAGAAAATCCATCACTCTGCATGGAAAATACCTCAACTAAATTATAACCAGGAGTTGACAGATGTGAAAAACAAGGTGACTTAGTAAATTAGACACTGTTTCTCTCTAATAATAGGCATCTTAAAGGCCATCCCCTTGCCTCTGTCCTTACAGTACCACACATCCACCTCTCTGCCATCCTCCATACCACTTCTCCCTGAAATATTTGTTTTTGTGTCTTTCCCTGTAATCACCTAGCAAGGCATTAGGTTTAATTTAAATAAAAGTGATAGAAGGATTCAAATTCTTCTTTGTGTTAAAATTATTCTTTTCAAAACCCATGGATAGATTTTATTAGTCCTATGAACAAAAGCAGTTGCCATTTCCTGTTCCGTTAGCATAATCCATCTTCAAAGTACCTTGCTGGCACTAATGACAAAACTGGACTGCAAGTCAAAAGTCTGCAGTCTTGGTTCTGACTCTGCCTGCTAGATAGTTAAAGCTCTGCAAACCTTTTAATTTCTCATTCCCTTAGTTTTCTCACTTATAAATTGATAGGATGATTAGATGATCTCTAAATTACGTTCCAGTTCTAAAAATACCATTATTTTGTGATATTCCCAATGTTTTTCATTGATCCTTAAGGTCTTTGGATCTTCCTAATCAGAAAAAAAAAATAATGTATTTTGCTTGTGGAGCAAAACTGTGATGCATACTATCTGCTTCAAAAATTCACAACAATCTACCCATTCTCTAAAATTTTGAGTATATCCATTAAGTACAGGAAAAGACATGCATTTATAGTATTTCAAAACAAAAGTTCTTCCTAACTGTGCAAATTTAAAATTACATTCATAAGAAACAAGGACCTCATTACCTACACTGTAGCAGCCTGGAGCACTAAGAAAAGCACATGCTTACGTGAACCTTTTTTGGTTGGTTTTTGCTTTTCATTTATTTTTCAAACTCACACACTGAGGTCACAGCCTTTTAGCCTTTCCAGCTCCTGTGATCTGTAATTTTAAATCTGTATCCTCAACAATATCTGCTATGGTTGGAATGTCCCCTCCAAAATTTATGTTGAAATTCAACTGCCACTGTAACTGAAAGGTTGGGACTTTCTTTTTAAGGGGTGATTATGTTATGAAGCCTCCATTCCCATGAATGATGTCTTTATTTGAGAATGGGCTAGTTATGGCAGGAGGCCTTTGTTAGAAAAGCATACTCTAGGGGCTGGGAGTATAGCTCAGTGGTACAGTGCTTGCCCTAGCATGCCCAAGGCCCTAGGTTCCATCCCAGCACCAGGAGAGGAAAAAGAAAAGAGTGAAGAGTGTTTCACTGAATGTACAGTGAATATACTGTACATGTGCGACCCTTACGTCCCTGCTCCCTTCCTCCCTTCCTCCCTCCCTCTCTCCCTCCCTAGCACTCTCTCTGTCCCTCTGTCTCTGTCTCTCTCACACTTTGCCATGCTATAAAGCAGCATGATGGTTCTCACCAAATGGGACACCTTGATCTTAGACTTCTCAGCCTTCAGAACCATGAGCCAAACAATTTACCCAGTCTGTGGGGAATCATTCTCTATAGCAGCAGAAAACGGACTAAGACATTATCTTTAAAAAGATGTTCATGATGCCGGGCGTGGTGGCACACACTTGTAATCCCAGTACTTGGGAGGCTAAGACCGGAGGATCCGGGTTCACAGCCAGCCTCAGCTACTTAGTGAGGCCCTCTGCAACTTAGTGAGACCCTGTTTCCAAATAAAGAATAAAAAATAGGGCTGGGGGCATAGCTCAGAGGTAGAATGTCCCTGGGTTCAATCTCCAATACCGCAAAAAAAAGATGTTCATGAAAAATGAACACAGTTTTTCTACCTTATAGGAAGGCTTCTTTGAGAATATGGATCTATTTCTAACTCAAAATACTCACTTTAGAACTGAACTTGAGTAATTTTAGTGGCATTTAGTTGGCAGAGTTGAGTAATTTTAGTTTAGCAATCTTCTAAACCTGTTTAATGTAGATAATATGTATTGAAGCAGGACTCTCTAGAAGAAGCAGTGAAAATCCTTGTGTACTGTGAGTCCTTTCCATCTCTACAACTACTGTTTCCACCTAATTTCACTTAGTCCATAAGGTTGATGCTCATAAAGGCAGACACTATCTCTGTCTCTGTCCACCCTTGCCATTCACTCTCTTCACTTCCCTCAACTTCTATTCTTTTACACAGGCTTTGTTTTTCTAGTCTTACCAACTTATTTGCGTCAATTCGTCTTTTCAATTTGGTCTTTGTTGGCAAGGCATCAGGCTACCTTAGTGGGCCACATGGGACCAAAGGAGAGGACACAGCGAGACTAAATCACTCCCAGAGGGGTGGACCTATAAGGATCAAACACTTGATTCATATCTCATGAGCATGAAGTCCTAATCACTTGCCTAAAAGGCTTACCTATACTGGTCACTCATCACTTCTGAGAGAATCTAAAAAGAGGACATTCTCACACCCTCAGGAAGAGACCAGAGGTGTACATACTGTGATAGGTATGTAATCAGCTAGGAGGAAGATCAAACGCAGCATGATATCAGAGGCCATGGCTCCTGGAAATTACTGCAGGAGTTATCTAAAATTCTTATTTAAAATTTCAAGAAGTCTTGTTTCTGGGGGAGGGGGAAGGATGAAGCTACATGAAGAGAATTTTCAATAGCAGGGAAATCCCAAGGGGTTACTAAAACAGAATCATCTTAAGAAGGACTCAGAGAGTTAAGCTGGTAGAACAGCACTGTAAGAACCAAACCCTGCTGCTTCCTCCCTGTTTGTTCCTTCCCAGATTTGGATGAACTCAGTGGCAAAGTACTCCCATCTAGCCTTTTTTGTCTCCAGTGATTCCTAGGATCTGCATACTACTCTACCCACCCCTCAAGTAAGAAGGTTAGGCTTAGATTATGATCTGTGATTTTGGTTTTATAGTAAAATCAGACTGCTGATATTCCAATCCCTGATAAGTTTATCTTGAATAATTTAAGCTCCCATTACCTTTCATTGGTAAATATTTTATGAAGGCTTGCCCTTAAGTTCTCAGTTGTTTAAAAAAAAAGTTTTAAAGACCTAACTATTCCTTCTGAGGTAGACTGTAGCGTATACAGCACATTCACTGACTCAAGCTTATCTGGCAGCAGATACTAAGAGATGGCTTTTAGGTGACTAGTGATGCTATCTTTTAACTGTGACCTTTGTGAACTGTTGAAAAGTGAAGTCCAGGACCCTTATGTGGCCAATTACAGTTCTCATCTCATATCCATCCCAACAAAACATTCCTACATAGGAACCAGTAAGTATTTCTGTTAATATTACTGTGACACATATCAAAATGATACTCATTTCATAGCATGAAGCACCTCTTCCTAATTACTTTACAGGCTTCACTTCACACATTTTAGCTTCTAACTAGCCAGCAAAAGCCTATTTGAACTCCCCCACATTAACTTCTCTGCACACCACACTGCTCCAGAAAAGCCTATAGAAACATAGGTTTATTGGTTCTAGCCAAGGAGAATAGTGACTGAGAGCACAGGTTCAAACCTGGCATTTGTCAGCTGTTTATCCCTGAGCAAGTCATAAGCTCCCTGCACCTCAGTTTCCTCATCTATAGAGTGAGGATTCAACCACCTTCTATTTCTTCTCCTCGTGAGGATTAAGACTGAGATAAAAACAATGCAGAGAAAAGTGTTAAGATAGTGCAAGTCACATAGTGTTCAATATTTCTTGTAGTTTCTATTACTTAGGTCATTTCTGTCAAATTTCTAGAGATGTTTGGTTCTTGTTACCTGATGTATTGTTTCCCCAACTTCAAGAAAGTCTTACAGTGGGCTAAACCCAGTATTTCCAATCCAACCTAATCTTCATAATAGGGTCATTCAGCTATACTTAGAGACCTAAGTACCAAATGAAGCATTATTTGTTGTTTCAGTCACAAATTTATTAGGTGGTTCTTTCAAATATGAAATTAGTTTTAAGGACAATCACATGAAAAAGTCTGGACCTATCAGTCCCAGAAAAATTCAAAGGCAGGACTATTATGAATACATCAATGGAATCATCTGCAGACATGAAAAGTAACATTATAAAACACCACTTTCCAACCTTCTATCCAATACACAAATGTACTGAGATTAAAACAATGTCCTGATTTTAACACTTCCAAAATCACAGCTGTATACAATTTCAAATTTCATAAACTACTTAACTGGCAAATTAGTCTGTTTCCTATTTCTACTTCATTATTTTATTAGATGGGTTGAATATCCCTTATCTGAAATGTTTGGGACCAGAAGTGTTTTGGATTTTGGACTTTTTTCAGATTTTGGAGTATTTGCATATATATAATGAGATATCTTGGGGGCAGAAACCAAGTCTAAACACAAACTTCATTTATATTTCATATACACTTTGTACACATAGCCAGAGGTAATTTTACACAATGTTTTTGATGTGCCTGCATTTTAACTGTGACCTATCACAAGATCAGGTGTGGAGTTTTCCACTTGTAGCATCATGTATGTGCTCAAAAGTTTCAGATTTTAGAGCATTTAAAATTTTCAGATTAAGGATGCTCACCCTATAGCATATCTTTCTCTTTAAGCCACTTAAAATTTCTTAGGGAAAAGAACCTCAAAAATAAGCAAAGAAATACTTAAAAATCAATTAATCAAAAGAGGTACTGGAGCTGGGTGTGGTGGTGCACACTTGTAATCCCAGTACTTGGGAGGCTGAGATAGGAGGATTGCAGGTTCAAAGCCAGTCTCAGCTACTTAGTAAGGCCCTCCACAACCCAGTGAGACCCTGTTTCCAAATAAGATATGAAATTGGGCTGGGGGGTGTAGCTTGGAGGTAGACTGCCTCTGGGTTCAATCCCCAGCACCAAAAAAAAGGTACTGGATGATTACTATGCTTACTCGATTCACCGATACAGTTAATGAGCACAGCAGAGTTCTCTCATGCAGAATTACTCAATTTGGGGGTTTGTTTGTTGAACCTCTATTACAAGATATATCCTCTTCCATAGAGGAGACATGAGTCTCCTACTATAAAATAATTCAGCCTAAATTACTCAACCACTCAACAAATAGGAGTTAAAATCCTGTATCTTTAGGGATGTGGGGTAGCTCAGTGGTAAAGTGTGTGCCTAGCATATGTGAAGCCCTGAGTTTGATCCCGGGCACTGGGGAAAAAAAAGAAAAATCTTCAAACTTAAAATGCAAGAAAAGATACTCTAGGTATATTATCTATCTGACCTCTCTGTTGATTAGTTCAAACCAAGCCCTTGTTTTGTCGTACCCTAAAACTGTTCCCTTCTCCACAGTTCCATGTCCAATAGTCGCCAGCCCAGCTGCTCAAAACAGACACTTGGAAATCACCTTGGATTCTTTCCTCTTCTTTACCTACCACCCCTCCAATCCCATTACTAAACCCTGCTGATTTACCACTTCTCTCCATCTTCACTGCCCCACCCTCATCCAAGCTAACCTTGCCCTCACTAAGGGCCTGCTTCTGCTCTTGCTCTCATCAGTGCATCTCCAAACAGCAACCAGAGGGTGGCTTCCCACTACATGCTCCTTTAGAAAAAACCCCACTCCTCATCACACCCTACACACACCTCACAGGATGGTCCTGGCTCTATCCACTTCTCCTACCCCATCTGGTGTCACTCTCCCCTCATCTTCCTCTGCTCTACCATGCACACTGGGCTCCTTCCACGTCTCAGAATACACGAGGCCCTTGCCTCCTCAGGTGCTTCCTTAACACACTATCATTTTTAATTTCCATTAGACTACAATAAAGTCTGACACATAGTAAGTATTCAAAAAAATCTGAGAAAAGCATGAATGAATGAATGAATGAATGAATAAGAGAAAATAAATTTTAATAACAAACACCTTCAACAATAAAACAGAAAACAATGCATGATACCAGTCTCAATGAGAAGAAATTAAAAATAAACCATTTAAAATTAATATTCAAGATGGACACTCCTAAGAAAAAATAGATTATTCAGGAAGGCTCTTAGGAACCAATACAGAAATTAACAGAGGAGTTTTGAAAACCAAGCACAATATGCCTCTCTGGTCTTGACAGTCTGTTTTCACTGCTGAACTTACTCTCTTCAATTCCGTCTCAATGGAATCAAGTAGGAATATGCAAACAGTCAAAATACTAAACAGAACTGACACAAATGTGCTGTCAGCTGCTCCAAATAACATAAATACATGCCTTCTCATCACTAATTCCTGATATGCAAGGAAACGGGAAGGGCAGATTTCTAAATTCAAACCCTGAGACATATTAAAACCACAACAGTACGCCTGGGCTGTCAGCCTTCACGGGACCAAACAAACCAAGGTTGCTGCTTCTCCTCCCACCCAATAAAACAGGAAAGATGCCAGGTCAGAAGGGTGAGAGCTGTACTTCTAACCTACCCAGGAGCTCTACCACTTCACGAAAAGCAGCTCAACTTTATTCTGTGAGGTTTTTCCTCTCTTTATCATGCGGGCTCAGTATAGGGGTCCCAGTTTCAATCCCCTATGACTGACTGGATGGAATGGTATGGTATGGTATCTACATACTTGGTCCAAAACTTTAAACCATCTAATAGAAACCATAGATTTGCTAAAGGTAAGCTTCAAAGCTAACAAACATCAATTTTCTTTTCTGGTGGGTTGGAATCAAATCACCTCAGTGTGGTTATTTTGGTTATTTGAGACTATTCTACACTGGCAGCTTTGTTATCTTTTATTAATTTCCTAAAAACTGAATGCACAACTGGGTGAGGTGGCGCATATCTGTAATCCCAGTAATTGGGAGACTGAGACAGGAGAGCCTGTTTCAAAACAAAAATAAATAAATAAAAATAAAAAGGGCTGGGGGTGCAGCTAGGAGGTAGAACACTCCTGGGTTCAATCCCCAGTACAAAAAAAATTGAATGCATAATAATTACAAATGAAAATATATGTGATGGGCTGAATGTCTGTATCTCCTCAAAATTTATATGCTGAAATCTTCACCTCCAAGGTGATAGTATTAGGTCACGGGGGTGCAGCGCTCATGAATGGGATTAATGCTCTTATAAGAGAGACCCTTCACTCTTCCTTCCACCATGTTAGGACATAGCAAGAAGGCACCATCTATGAACCAGAAAAACAGGCCCTACTACACATTGAATCTCCTGGCACCTTGATCTTGGACTTCTTAGCCTCCAGAACTATGAGAAATAATTTGTTGTTTACAGGCCATCCAGTTAAAAGGATTTTGTTATAAGAGCCTGAAGGGATGAGGACAATGCAGATAATACCTTTCAAAACATGTGTTAGCTAGGTATGGAGGCACATGCCTGTAATCCCAGTACTTGGGAGGCTGAGACAGGAGGATCACAGGTTCAAGCCCAGCCTCAGCAACTTAGCAAGATCCTGTTTCAAAATAAAAAAACAAAAAAAGGGCTATAGGTATATAGCTCACAGGTAAAACAGCCCTGAGTTCAATCGCCAGTACCCCCCAAAATATGTTAACTAGACAAAAGTACTTTTAAAGTGTTCTTATTAGAGACAAGGTTGAAATTTCCTAAAATACAGTATTGTGGCAGCAAAACTGCCCTGTAACTTTGAGCAAAAGCTTCCAACTAGGCCAGGTGTGGTGGCACACACTTGTAATCCCAGTACTTTGGGAGGTGGAGACCGGAGGATCGGGGTTCGCGGCCAGCCTCAGCGCTCTCTCTCTCTCTCTCTCTCTCTCTCTCTCTACCTAGTGAGGCCCTCCACAACTTCGTGAGACCCGGTTTCAAAATAAAGTATAAAAAAATAGGGCCAGGGTGTAGCGCGGAGGTAGAACGCCCCTGGGTTCAATCCCCGGTACCGCAAAAAAAAAAAAAAAGCTTCCAACTAGGTGACCTGTTTTTTACTAACATCAAGACTACTGGGCAGCAAGTTCTGCCATGTTTCCATCCTTTATAACCTGAAATGTACTCACCTTAATTGGTATTAAGTTTGATTAGCTAGGTCATACTTTCCTTCCAGAGTATCAGAGTCCTAATATAGACTCATCCAACAAGATGTAAGCATTCATTGATTAAGCATTGTGTGGGGATTGTAGCTTAGAAGAATTGGTAACTATTCTAAATACACGCAAAGCACTGAGAGCACAGTGAGTGAGGACTCCCGGCACTGAGAGCACAGTGAGGACTCCCAGCACTGAGAGCACAGTGAGGACTCCCGGCACTGAGAGCACAGTGAGGACTCCCGGCACTGAGAGCACAGTGAGGACTCCCGGCACTGAGAGCACAGTGAGTGAGGACTCCTGGCACTGACAGCACAGTGAGGACTCCCGGCACTGAGAGCACAGTGAGGACTCCCGGCACTGAGAGCACAGTGAGGACTCCCCGCGAGGGTGCTGGGGCACTACAGACAAGTAGAGAGATGGAAAGATGAGTCAGCATCTCCCCTGGTCATCACTTCCTCTACTACCTATTCCTAGCATGAAAACTATGTTGTATTATTACCCGGAATACTCTTACATTTTGATAACAGCCTTTTTTGCCTTGAGTCCTATTATGGGGGAACTAATTAAAAGCATTTCCTCCTGGAGAAACCAAGACACAGTGGGATTAAAAGTGAGTGGATAAAGTCATAATTGGTGACTAACAAACTAAGCAGAATTCACATTTTGTTCTTAATTCAATGTTTAATCTGGCAAATATTATTGTTGGATATCCCGTGTGTTAAATGAAATGACCTTAATATGATTTCAGTGTAACAGAATAGTTTACAACACTTTATACTGTTAATATTATTATGCATAATATGTGTTATTGCCAGAAAGAACCTAGTGAAACACACAAGTACTTAAACTCTAGTCTGATATGTTTTTAAAAAGAAAATACACCAAAAATTATTATACTATTCACAAACTTGGAACAGGCTTAAATTTTGTGCAACTGTCAACTTAGTACTGAGCCCCTGAGCACTTTGGGTATTTTTGGGGGTGTGCATGTTGCCTTTCACCAAAAATCATCTTGAGTTTTTTACTGTTTTGTTTCTTCTGGTCTACAGGCTGATTTCACCTTCCTTAGATGGGCTGTGTAAAATCGCAGTGATCCAGATTATACAGAAGAAACTTTTTAACAAGAACAAATTAACTACTGGGTAACTTCAGCAGCTACTTACAACATTCTTCCTTTATTAGTCTGGTCAAGTAACAGATTTCCATGAAGCTTAATGGCCCTTTCTAGATCCCAGTCTATGAATCTGTGTTGCACTCCATGCATACCACCAACACCTCATTGCCCCACATAACCCCTCCATGAAAGAGCTAATAAAACTTGCATTCCTGACTCTGACTCACATTAACTAAAAATCAGAAGACTAACAAAACTCTTGGATATGACTAAGCAAAAGTGATCTAATTAACAAACAGTTCAGAAAAACAAATGTTTTTAAGCAGTAGTTAACCATTATAAAACAGAACATGGAGAGGAAAGGGGAAATACAGTTAGTTTTAAATGTGATCCTTATAAGATGTTACCAAGAAATAGGCATTTTTCTCTAACGGATGAAACATCAGCAATAACCCGAAGCTATCATGCAGAAAGGTGGTTTTAACAGAGATGTATTGAATTTTGGCAGTTTTCCACATACTTTTTCTTCTCTGATCTCTGTTTTACAAAATTGCACCTTGAACACTTTTAATTTCTTTCTGGTATCAATTCTGAAATGAAAACAGACTTTACGTAAGATACATCAAGAACCTCGTTATCCAACAAAAATGACCAAGTTTTTACTGTTTCTTCCTCCTTTTCAGAAACAAAAACCAAAAAATGGCCCTGGAATTTGACAATTTGATATGTAAGTTATATTTAATTTTCTGTTTATATTTATCATTTAAACCGAAGCAACAGAGCCCTGACTTTCAAAAATGAAGAAAAAAGTTCTTCCTCTTATTACAGAGCATCTATAATCAGAATTTAGCATTCATTACAGAAACGCAACCCGCGCGCCGCCGCGCCGCCGCCCTGTCAGTCACACACGCCGCCC
>PVJS01000332.1:0-12182 GCA_004027185.1 Glis glis
TCCCTTTTTATCTAAGTCCGCACCTATCAGAATTCTGCTGCCTACATTCAGGGCAGGGCTTTCTCTTTAATCTGCTGTTACACACCCAAAATCACATAATCTTGGGTGTGTCATGATCAGGTCAAGTTGACAACTTAGATTAACTATCACAGTATTCTACTCAGCAATAAAGAAGAACAAAATTATGTCATTTGCAGAAAAATGGATGGACCTGAAGAACATTATGTTAAGTGAGATTAGCCAGTCACAGGAAGTAAAAGGTCATATGTTTTCTGTCATATGCAGAAGCTAGGGAGTAATCCTGATATAAGAGGGACTTTCTATAATGGAGCAGAAACCCCAGTGGAGTGAGGGAGGTCTTCAAGGAGAAGGTGGGGAGGGGGAGAATTAATGAAGGAAACACTCCCACTGACATTATGTACACATGTGAGTATACCATTGCTAATCTCAATATTTTGTATGCGGAAGGGGGGATGAGGGAAGGGAGCTGGGGCAAAACTCACCAAGTGCTGTGTGCATGTTCGTTGCTATCACTATGAATTACATTATGATGTGAGACTATAATGCACCAATATAAGTATAAAAACAAAACAAAAAAAAAACAAGATAAATTAGAATATTTTAAGGTCAGGAGCTTTTGTTTAAAAAGATATCATTAAATGAGTAAAAACGCAATCTATAAGATAGGAGAAAATTTAACAAAGGATTCTTATTCATAATATAGAAAGAACTATTGATAATTAAGAAAAAGGACAGATAGCCTAATAGATAGATGAGCAAATATAAAAACAGGTACTTTACCAAAAATATCTATATATAGAAATGGTCAACAAACATACAAATATTTGCTCAACTTTATTAACCATCATAAAATTAAAATATCACAATGTAATAGTAGCACACACCCACCATATGGCTAAAATTAAAATGAAAAGTTGGAAGTTGAATATACAATCAACTATTTTATCTTTTCCTATTTGATAAAGAAAATAGTAGTGTCTCATTGTGTCTTGGTCAACATTCTCACTGCTATAATCCAAGACAACTGAACAGATAACTAAGAGGAAGGAAGATTTATTTGCTCACAGTTTCTTAGAGATTCTGGGTTCAGTCCATGTGAGGCCAGGGTCTATGGATCTCAGGGCATGGTGGCAGGAAGCAGACAGAGGTAAAAAGCAAGGCTCTGCTCTCACATCACGGAAGCCTGAAGCAAGAGAATAAACAAGAAAATTCAATTAGAAGACACAAGCACAATTCCTAAGGCCACACCTCCGGGGACCTGCCTTTTCCAGCCACACCCCACCTGCCTAGGTTACCACCCAGGCTGCGGTAAATCAATCACAATGGATTTATCTCCTGATGAGATTATAGCCCTCACCACTTAATTGCATCAGCTCTGAACATGAATATATGAGTTCCTGGGGGAGATTCTATATCTAACTATAACACGTTGAAAAACAATGTGCATTTCCTTTATAAAGAAATTAATCACCTGTTTATATTTTGTGTCATTTTTATTTCTTTCTCTATAAATGGATTAATCATTTCCTTTTCTTATTTACTGGCTGAGATGTTGCTTTGCTTATTGAATTATCGATGCTCTTTTTGTGTTACATAATCTGGTTTCTTGTGTACCGCAAACATTTTTCCCCATTTGTGATATGCCTTTGAAATTTATTTTATTCAGTAGACAGGCATGGATATATACACAGAAAGACACAGAGTCCAAATAATCATTATTTTCTATTATAGCTTTGATGTTTTGTCATGCTTTGAGACATGGTCCTCTCAAAAATAACCATGTTAAGCCTTGTTTCATGTTTTTATGTACTACTTTTGTGAATTTGTTTGACCCAGCTAGAACTTATTGTGTTATTAGAAGTGACTACGGATGAAAACAAACATTTGTTTATATATAAGCAGTTATTTGTCCCACTACCATTTATTGAAAAAAACCCTATTCTCTAATTATTTGAAATAAGATGCTTACATTTCCTAAAATATACAAAACCAGTATCTTTCTGAACAAAATACACGTGTGTATGTGTGTGTGTGTGTGTGTGCGCACGCACACACACACATAGCGCTCTATCAAGGACCCATAAATTAAACCATATGTAACTATAACTCTGCAAGGAACACAATGAGAAGAGGAAAAGCCTGGACACAGATATTTCAAATTACAACAGCACCTGGAACATGAGAGGCAATCAGTAAGTACTTTAGAAGTGTATTGAATGAGAACGATACACAATACGTGCTTGTGTATTTGAACATCTCGATTAATATGGGCATTTTTGAAAGAAAAATAGAAATCGCCAAACCTGACTCACCGTGAGATTGATAAATAGAAGAAAATAGACAGATAGAAGAAAAATAACAGTAACATGAATTTTCAAAATGCTTTCTAAATCACTTTCCCCAAATTCTCAGCCTAGACATTTCAATCAGTTATTTCTTTCAAAGTTCCAAAGAGCAGATTATTTTCATGATAAAAGTCATATGATACTTGGTCCCTAGAAAAGCTTAGAACCCTTTCTAATACATTTTTATTAAATTAGCCATAACCTTAACATCCAAAACTGACAGATAGAGCACCCCATCACAGCTGTATGAGGCAATAGCTGTCTCTTCTATTTTGGGTAAGACTGCCTTCTGCCTACCTTGTGACATTAACTCCCTGCCCAATACTATGGCATCAGTTGGAGTCCCAGCAGGAAGCAGATGGCCCACTCAGTTGCAAACTTTGCAGAGACTTTCTAAAGAAAGGACTGTTCACTGAAGTGTGGCAGGATGAAGTGAACCAAGGCAGGATTTTGAGGTTCACAGGAACTAGCTATATTTGGAAAGCTTTATGGCTCACAGGCCAGAGGGACCAATGAGGAAGAGGTGTTAGATCTTTGTTGAGCTGGGGCCATGAAAGAACTGCCTGATGGAAACTGTACTTGTAGAGAACGACGACGCTCCCAGAAGCATGGCAAAGCTGAGAGGAACTGGGGGAGAGAAACCAATGCACTAAATTGTTTCCCCTTTCCCACTGAGGGCAAGGAAATCAGGTGAGAAAGGTGGTAGAGGTCAGTCTCTCAGGGCACAGAGCAGGGCAGATTAGAGCTGAGAACAGTGGGGAGAGGATTACTCTTCAAATGACTGGCTGGGTGGGGCATGCCTGTAATCTCAGTACTTGGGAGGCTAAGACATGAGGATTACAAGTTCAAGGACAGCCTCAGCAATGTAGCGAGACTCTCAGCAACCTAGCAAGACCCTGTTTCAAAAAAATAAAGAGATAGATAGATGATAAATTGATAGATGATAGATGATGATTAGATAGATAGATGATAAATTGATGATAGATGATAGATAGATGAGAGAGATAGATAGATAGATAGATAGGCAGGCTGGGGGGGTGTAACTCAAAGATAGAATGTCCCTGAGTTCAATCCCCAGTACCACACACACATACACATGCGCGTGTATGCGTGCACACACACACACACAAACACACACATACACACACACACACACAATAGGGAGAGAGAGAGAGAGAGAGAGAGAGAGAGAATGATCATATATCTAACATGTCCACTTACAACACCTTTCTCCAGAACTGTGGCAAGGAGTAATTTCTAGGGCCCGGGCATGGAGATGTAAGTATTTAGGATCACAACTGAACATACTCCTCATTCTAATATGTTCTCAAAAATAATCAGCCATTCTGCACAATGAGCTTCTTGCCTCCTGCAAGTATTCCTCCTCTGAAGTACTGATTTCAAGAATCCCATGCTCTGACGCGCTTTCATAATCTACTGTCTCCACCCAAAGATACATCCAGACAATTCTACCACCTAAGCAAGCCCTCCAACACACACACACACACATGCACACACATGCACACACACGCACACACACACACACGCACACACACACACACACACACTTTATCATTCATCACACTTTCCCATCTTCAGTTTCCTTTTCCCAGGTTATATTCCATGATCCCAGCATTTTAATCCTCCTCTTAAAATAACTTCCACTATCTGACTTCTTGACCCTTCTTTGGAACTCATCATCAGGAACTGTGAAGTGTGTATTTTTACTCTACTTGCAAGCCAACAAGTGAGCCTGCCACAATGGATGCTGGCAGAAATGCCTCCCGCATCAATGATAAAGGAAAGTTCTATGACTCAGAAGTGGTGGTAGCCAGAGCCTCTGAGTTTTTCCTCTGCACCACCTAGCCCCAGTTCCCACAGGGCGACATACAGAGGGTCAGATGACACCTGCAGACTCCAGGGTGTTGCATCCAGGCGAGGATCCCTAATTTTAAGGGACCTGAATATTGAATAATGGGCACCAAGCAGGCCTATTACAATAAAAACATTGTCTCTGTTAGTACGCCAACACTTGACTCTGGAGGGAGATCTTATTTCTGTTTTGCAAGTCTGTGCACTACACAAGCATCTGAAAAGACACTCCAGAACAAATTACAGTCAGTGCCTCTGTTCACAAGCTATGCAGAAACCTGACCATCCGATGGAACCCTTCCCCCATCATTCATCCGTGCCTATATCCAAGCCGTCACCTCATCCGCCTGGGCTGAGAGCTCGCACTCTTGCATCATGATTCCTCTTTTTACTAGATTATGACCATAAGCCTATGATCTCTTTCATTTCTCACTTTTAAAATAAAAACCCAAATATTCCCTGCCTTCTACCACTCAACCTCTCTTCTCCTTTTCAGAGTAAAACTTCCTAAAAAAAAATGGTTACACTTGTTTTCTATACTTTCTTGGCCCTACTTTAATCTCTTGGTTTCTCTGTATAATATTTTCTTATCTTTTTGTTAAATAAACCAATTCACAAATATTTCTCCTAGTTTGTCAAAATGTATCAAAACATATTCAAAATGGTCAATATCCTTTCTTCTTGGAAATCTTGGAAATTCTTATCAGGCTTTTGTGAAATCAGCTCCCTCAGAGATTTAACTCTCTGAATGTTCCTTTTCAATTTCTGTTCTGTCTGGTCACAGTGCTGGTTTCATGAGTGTGTGACCTTAGTGGTCACACAGGGCCACCTCTTGGAAGGGCCTCACACTTGGATTAATGCTTTGTTATTTCCATCTTGAAATTCTTAATAACTTTCTGACGAAGGGTCCTGCGTTTTATTTTATACTGGTCCTCACAAATTCTGTGGCAGATCTTGTCTATCCAGCCCAAACTATTGTGATTTAAGATTCAGTCTTTTCTTCTCTCTTCATGGGCACTTTCTAGACAATTTTCTCTGATTCTATGGTTTTAAATACCATCTTTCTTCCAAGCAACACCCCCATAAGTTTTTTCCAGCACAAGCTTCTCTTCTGAGTTGATCATGTAAGTCATAGACCTGAATGATGAATTCTCATCTCAGAAATTTTATGTCCAGATAAAAGCTTATGCTGTCCTCTTTTCTGCTAAATTTCCTTCTCCAAGATTGCCCCATATCTGTAAATGACACCACAATCCATCAAGCTGCTGAAGCACCGAATCCTGGCAACCTCCCTTCTGTCTCCCTGCTCTCATCCCTATGTACATTCTGTAGCCAAATCCTGTCAGTTCATCTCCAATTTGTGTTTTGAGTCTGTTCATCTTGAGACATAGCCACTGTCATCATGAACTACTCCATGTCACGTTCATGTCTCCCCAGACCACTGCAAGAGCCTCTTTTCTTAGATTCTTTTCCTCACTTTTATTTCTGTACAATTTATTCCTCATAGAACAGCCTCGATAATTTTTTCAATTTTCTTAAATTTTAAAAAAAATCAGCATGCCGGACGTGGTGGCGCACGCTTGTAATCCCAGTACTTTGGGAGGCGGAGACCAGAGGATCCGAGTTCGCGGCCAACCTCAGCGCGCACGCGCTCGCGCGATTTCTCTCTCTCCTCTCTCCTCTCTCTCTCTCTCTCTCTCTCTCTCTCTCTCTCTCTCTCTTTCTCTCCCTGTCTCTCTCTCTCTCTACCTAGTGAGGCCCTCTGCAACTTCGTGAGACCCGGTTTCAAAAATAAAGCCTAAAAAATAGGGCCGCGGGCGTAGCGCGGAGGTAGAACGCCCCTGCGTTCAATCCCCGGTACCGCAAAAAAAAATCAGCATTACATAAAATTAACTAAACCAATATGAAGAATTTTCTTATGTCCTTATCCCAGATTTCTCAAGTCATAACCTACTCAGCATATTGGCCTCATGATTCTTTCATATATGTATATACATATATATATACATATATATATATATTTGTGTGTGTATATATGTATACATGCATGTATATATATATATATATGTGTAAGGTATGTTATCTGTGATATATCTTATTATATGTAGCATATTTTATATATATGTAAGATATGTTATATATAACATATATGTAGATATGCTATATATGAAATGATATATAAAAAATCTTACATATACATAAATACACTCATGGATTATATATACACATATATGTTAAGTAGCTTCATAGAAATAAGCAGGTAAGGGCAAGGTTGGGACGCACATGAGGGAAAGTGAAGCAGGCCCTCATGAATGGAAATACGGGGACTTCTTACTTAGCTGCAGTTAGAGAACCACAGGGATAGCAGGAGGCTAAACTTACTACACACTTAAGTCCCTGCAGGGCTTCACTTAGGCACCAATGGGAAAGTTTCCAACGTGGCGAGAACAGTGCAGATGCACAAAGTTGTGGTGCAAAAGAGACAGTGACTCCCCAAATGCACATTCATGAGGGGAGAGGTTTCCAGACTGAATAAAGCTTGGAAGACCTGCCCTGCCCTCTGAGAAGCTGCCCATTCCAGACCCCATCTCTGGAACTTAACCCCTTTGTTTCACGCTGTCTCCAATCCTGGAGAACAGATTGTTCCAGACTCTCTTCAATGCAACTCCTTATTCACAGTCTTCTCTTAAACTATACCCCACCTCCCTAAATAAATCTCTTATGCTTCCCTATTTGTGCTTTCTGTTTGAAATCTTTCAGAAGAAGTGAGAATGGAGAAAGAGATCACTACCTTATAACAATTCAGTTCTTTTTTAAAAATACCTTTATTGGAATATTATAGTCTCACATCGTAATATAGTTCATAGTGATAGTGACATACTTGCACAAAGCACTTGGTGAGCTTCCTCCTGGCTCCCTCCCCACTCCCCCCTTCCCAATACAAGATATTGAGATTGGCATTGGTATTCTCACATATATGTGTGTGTGTGTGTATATATATATATATATATATATATATATATATAATGTCAATGAAAGTATTTCCCTCAGTAATTCTCCCTCTCCCACCCCTTTCCCCTAGACCACCTCCCCGTAGACCACCTCCCTCTCTCCACTGGGGTTTCTCCTCCTTTACCTAAAGTTACTCTTGTATCTTGAGTACTCCCTAGCTTCCACATATGAGAAAAAACATATGAACCTTCACTTTCTGTGACTGGCTAATCTCACTTAACATAATGTTCTCCAGATCCATCCATTTTCCTGCAAATGGCATAATTTGCTCTTCTTTATTGCTGAGTAGAATTCCATTATGTGTATATCCCATATTTTATAACAATTCATTTCTATGAGAAATTACCAGTGTATAACATATCTAAATATATATATAATTCCGCATTGTTATTTTTTATTAAATATCATTTAAAAGTGAATCATGATACCCATTTACCTCTAAGCATATCAATGTGCATTTCCCTAAAACAAGAATATGTTCTTAGTTAACGATAACCAGAAAATTCACATTGATAGAATACTATTATATAATCTATAGGCGTTAATCAAATTTGGCCAATTGTGCCAATAACATCTCTTATAAAAAACATATTTTTCCTGGTCCAGGAACTAGGCCAGGATCCACTTTGTATTAAATTTCCATGATTGTTTAGTTTTCTTTAATCCAGAACATTTCGTTCTGCCAAAATGTCAGGAAGTACTCAAAGAATGAAGTAGACATGTCAGAGGAAAGAGTGTCAGCTTGAAGACACTACCAATGGTCAAATCTGGGACAATTTGTGCATTAAAATAACTCCTTATAGCCAAATGTGGTGGCATACACCTGTAATCCCAGTACTTGGGAGGGTGAGACAGGAGGATCACAGGTTTGAGGCTAGCCTCAGCAAGTTAGCAAGACCCTGTTTAAAAAAAATAAATAATAGTGCTGGGGGTGTAGCTCAGAGATAGGATGCCTCTGGGTTCAACCTCCAGTACTAATACATAAATAAACAACTCATCATAATAACAGATTTTTTTTTTTTGCGGTATCGAGGAATGAATGCAGAGGCGTTCTACCTCCGCGCTATGCCCCAAGCCCTATTTTTTATACTTTATTTTGAAACCGGGTCTCATGAAGTTCCGGAGGGCCTCACTAAGTAGAGAGAGAGAGAGAGAGAGAGAGAGAGAGAGACAAGGAGAGAGAGAGAGAGAGAGAGAGAGAGCTGAGGCTGGCCGCGAACCCGGATCCTCCGGTCTCCGCCTCCCAAAGTACTGGGATTACAAGCGTGCGCCACCACGCCCGGCCTATAATAACAGATTATAATCCATTAAATAAAATAAAAATCCATGAGACCATACTTATGAAAAAATAAACCAATAAGTAAACAAATTGGAGAGGAAGAAAGCCCCTTCTGTAAGCAGAATGTCAATCACTAAATGTAGAAGAAGTAATGGAATTTGAAAATTATCAGTGAATGGAATACTACATGCTGGGCATGGTGCTGAGTTTGGGGGGAAAAGCATATCAAAAAGCACATACTGTGCCCTCTGTCACTGAGATGATAAGATAATGTCCAAGCCCCTGAGGCTTCATACATAAAGCCCCCGTGGCCTGGTCCCCATCGGGTGTCTCCAGTCTGATCTATATTTCCCTCATGACTCTTCACTCAGCCCCACCGAACTGATTTCAATTTCCTGCTGAAGTAGTTTCACAACCCTTTGCAGACAGTGATTGTTCTCTCCCATTTGTAATGAATGTAAGTATTACTTCTCCTAGAAACCCCTCTTCATTCTTCCATAACCACTGCCTACAGTCTGAGTTACTCTCTCTTCTCTGTCATCTAACACTATTTTCTATTTTAATTGTTGCTTGACTAATTTTTTCAGCCACTTGATTGTAAACTTCCTTTTTTCATTAGTAGTGTTATTTATTTTTAGAACAACTTTCAGTTTATAGAAAAATTAGGCAGTAAATACAGAGTTCTTAAGGACTCCCTCTTTCCCCACCTCAATTTTGTCTATTATTTATGTCTTGCATTCGTATGATACATTTGTTACAATTGATAAATCAATAATGATCCAATAGTATTATGAAATCCATAGTTTACATTAGGGTTTTCTTCTTGAGGACAATTTCTAGGGACACCATAGTACTTGGTATATTATAGCTTATTAAAATTTGCTAACTTACTGAATAAATGAATACAAATAAACTCAACATCCAGAAGGAAGAAAAAACAGATTTAATGGACATATGTCATTATGAGCTGGACAAAAATCTTTTGATTATCTTTTCCACATTTTGAAAGTTCCCGTACATCCTACACTGTGAGATTCAATATAATGAAATACCCCACCCTTCCTTGCCTCTAGGGTTATGTTCAGCAAACCATATGTGCTTGTATAACACTTTTGCTCAGAAGTAAGCTCCAGGAATAAAGAAGTGAAGTTGTGGGTACTCGTTTTGCTGGCTCAGGGGGCAAGAGAAGCAGTAAGAACGTGGTGTAGGTGGTGGAGCAGTGCCCATACCAAGCATGTGCTATGGTACTTTGAGAATTGGTCATTAGTCTATATCCTGCTTCCTCTACCCTCCCCATGACCATAACCTTTCCCATATCCCTTAATAAACATCTTTCTGTTTAAACCAGTTTGAGTGAATTCTGTTATCTGCAACTGAGAAAGAACATATAATGTAAAGTGGGAATATTATGTGAAACATTTGTTTATCGGAAGCAGAAAGTATACCTGATTGAGTCTTAAAAGGTGGACAATATTTGCGTTTGAAAAGACATGAAAGGAGCAGTTCAGGTGAAGCAAGGACACAGAAGTAGGAAAGTGAAAAATGCATCCAGGAAAAAATAAGTGCTTTCTTTTGCCCAGAGCGGCATGGATGAGGAAGAGTTGAAGAACATAATGAAAAGTTGGGACCAGATTTATAGGATACTGAGTGCAGAGTAAGAGCTTCATTCCGAAATAATCACTTCAGTAGGACAACCATTTCTCCTCTGCCTGGGATTACTGCTTCTACTTCACATAAAGAAGGATGCAAAGCTTAGCCCCATCTCTGATTTCTGCTACAGACCTAACCTCTTCCAGCAGGACATAGCTTCTGTACTTTTTGTTTTAGATTTGGTATGACATGGGAGCAAATGACATTGTACATTCTTTGAACTGATATTTCAATTCTCTCTACCCAACCACTGCCGAGCCAGGTTTCCCTTTTGTCATCTCTACTTCTTTCCCCAGAGAACTCCAAATTCCTATCACCCCATTTTTTAATGAATCAATATAATAACTGTATTTTTTATTAATATAAACATCACCTTAGAATCTAAGATCCCACACACAATATGCCTAGTAAGGCATTTCTTTAGAATGATAAAGTGCAAACCTTACAAGTGCAATGTTCTCCAACCTTAACCTTTCACAGATGTATTGAGCTCCTATGAATCAAGCAAGGAGGAGAGAAATTTGAGTAGCATTAATGACTATACAATTCTCTGTTTTTTCCTG
The DNA here is from genome assembly GCA_004027185.1 of Glis glis. NCBI lineage: Eukaryota > Metazoa > Chordata > Mammalia > Rodentia > Gliridae > Glis > Glis glis. Next base: position 10,743 of record PVJS01000332.1, read on the forward strand.
TTGTTTCCATAAGTACTTCATAAGCAAAGACTATTTTCCATAAGATAAATGCCTCATTTATTTAATTCTTAAAACACTGAAACCTTTTTGATCATACATGAGACTGAGCTTCCCAGCATTGTTTTACAAGATATTTCATTTTAATCTAATGCTTAAAATTATAGAACGTTTAGGGGTCCTTTTCCTTCCCTAATCTTTAAAGGGTTAAAAATGCCTGTCCTGCTTTAAAAATGTGAAGAATACCATTTAATATTACAGCTTAAACTAAAATGCTCAGCTGTTTGAATAAAAGAATACTACCTCTAACCACTTCAAAAGGTGAGTCATTCATTTTCCAACTCCTTGTTTCCAACTCTCCCAAGAGCAGGTATTGCTTTCAGAGTTCTAGAGAGAATCAGGGCTAAACAGAGATGAGAGGCGACGGTACATCTGGTTTGGTTGGATGAAGTTAATGAGCCCACTAAAGGGTAACTTTTAGTAAAAATACTAGATTTCTTCTGCATTTGAAACTTTCAGAGGATTGGTTCATTTGTATGTTTTAACAAGTACTAGGTCTGTGCATGCCTCTTTTAAAAATTAAAACTTTTATGCATTCTCTGTAATTTAAATATCTTGTATTTCATATATATTCATATTTTTTATACTTTGGCTCTTATTTTGACTCTTGAAGTGTCTGCAATTTAAATAGGAGGGATTATGAAAAATCTTTTCAAATGACAGAGTCCTTATCAGGAAACCACTCTCACAAGGCTGATACTTCCTGTGTTAATACCACCCCTCTCTTCCTTTTGAGAAGCAGAAGAGAGTTCTAACACTCCACAGTTTGGTTTTCAGAACTTTTAAAAATTCAAGGATACTTTTCAAAACAAAAGGAAGACAATGAAACATCTGCTGTAGAGAGCATCTTTTAAAATGAAAAGACTCAGTTCAAATAATGCTATGTCCCTAAATGAAGATCTCGCTACCAATCTCACTAACATGTATTGGGGAAGGGCAGGGAGTGAGATGGAATGTGGAGGGGAACACACCAAGTGCTGTATGCCTGTATGTTTGGATCACATTTAACCTCACTATGATGTATAATTACAGTGCACCAATAAAAGTATATTTTTTAAAAGAATATTTAATTATCTAAAATAAGAAAAAGACTCCTAAGAACATACTTTGTTCCTTATCACTCTTTTTAGCCTGGCATTCTGAAGATATGTCTGAAAATACAGTAGTGACCATGTTATCATGAGATAATAAGCATCAAGAGGATTTTTAAAAGTGAGAATCATGCCGGGGATGGTGGTGCATGCTTGTAATCCTAGTACTTTGGGAGGCAGAGACCGGAGGATCCCGGTTCGTGGCCAGCCTCAGCTTGCGCACGCGCACGTGCACGCACGCATGCGCACGCTCTCTCTCTCTCTCTCTCTCCTCTCTCTCTCCCTGTCTCTC
>PVJS01000332.1:12282-44645 GCA_004027185.1 Glis glis
AAGGTCAGCCGGGCGTGGTGGCGCACGCTTGTAATCCCAGTACTTTGGGAGGCAGAGACCGGAGGATCCCGGTTCGCGGCCAGCCTCAGCTCTTTCTCTGTCTCTCTCTCTCTCTCCCTGTCTCTCTTTCTCTCTCCTTAGTGAGGCCCTCCGCAACCTCGTGAGACCCGGTTTCAAAATAAAGCATAAAAAATAGGGCCGGGGGCGTAGCGCGGAGGTAGAACGCCTCTGCGTTCAATCCCCGGTACCGCAAAAAATAAAATAAAATAAAATAAAATGAGACAGTGAAGGTCTAGACCTGGAAGATGATCAACACACCTGCATCACCTTGTGACTACTGGACTGGGGTCATCCTCACATACCTCCTCCTTCCCACCCCTCTTGAAAGTCCCCCATGAAAGAAGAGCCCTGCATTCTCAGAGAGCTTCTCTTACTTGTGGGGTAGACTGCGTTCTCCTTTGAATGTGCCTTTCCTACTTTCTTAATAAATTTCTGTCTGTGTCTCTGAAAAAAAAAATGAAAATCAGAACAGAAATATTAGAAGCCCCTGGGTCCCCAAGGCATTATTTTAGAGAAGACCCTATGATGGCAACCACATGTGTGTGTGTGTGTGTGTGTGTGTGTGTGTGGTAATGAAACATAAACTTGATCCTCCTTGTTCAAGCCACTATAAAACAGATATTACATTATTTGCAACTGAAGGTACTCTCTATCATCCTAGCAACCTTCAGGTAAGCAAATAATTAGATTTAATACTAGTGTTGATGGACATCAGTAAAGACCTCCAGAAAACACACATGTAATAAAATAAATTTGAGTTTATTGTCATTGCAACAAGGGAGGTGCACACCATAAAGGACTTGGGGATCTTTCTGTAAGAGGGTGTATGAGGCCCAGAGGAGGTACAGGCCAGTGGTAAGGACATGACCCCATTGATCCCTCACAGGCCGCAGATGTGTGCTCATCCCACAGCCGCAGATGTGTATATAGTTATGTAAGCATGACTAGGTAATCTGGAACACACATATGCACATTGTGCTGGCATGGACATGCACCATTTTTCCCAGAACCATATATAAGGGACAGGTCTGTAAATAAAGCTGCTGTTTGTTCTCCTCCAGATGGGTACTCTGAGTGTGTTCTTCTCCCTGGAGATCTCACCGCCAATACTTTCCCTGCAACTATAGCTGGCCCACAAGAGAGCCCCTGATTATTGGTATAGTCCACAGGATGAGGCGAGTGCCCTCAGCGCCCCCCTCTCCACCCCCAGGAGCAGCCTTGGAAGGAACAATCCAGGGTAGAGGGAATGTGGCCCCCAGCCTCCCTGTAGTTTCTGGTAGCAGAATATCTGGTGGCATGGAACCAGCCAGAAAAAGTCCTGAAGGCTTTAAAGGTGCTAGAGCTGCACATTCCAGCATGCATCATCAGCTCCGCAGGCCAGTCAGAACATCCCTGCTGCAGCAGGGGAGGTGCAGACTCCGGGGTCATAGAGGCTGGTTTGGTACAGGGGGGACCTGTGCAGCAGCCCTAGGCTGCACAAGTTTGATCACTACAGGATCAGCCAGGCTGTGTGGGCCCTGGAGGTGGTGGTGGCACCAGGCAAGTCAGGACACCAGTAAATGGCACATGCTGTAAACTGGCACGAGGATGGTGGCCAGTGGACAGGACTTGGCTGAGGTACCAGGTTAGCAGAGGGACCGGCTGACCTGAGGCCACGTGTGAAATTGACTATTTACTTGTCTTCCTGCAATGTCCTGGGACTAGGTGACAGTTCAATGTGCTCTAGTGATTTGGGGAATTGGACGCTTGCCTCCCAAACAGTATATGACATGTATATATCCCCCATAGCTGAGCATATCCTGGGGATGGACCTATTACAGGGATTGACTATGGAGACTATTATTGGAGAATTCCAGCCACAGGTGTGTGTGTGGTAGAAACTATTACTAAAGGGCATCCCCATCATGCTCCCTTAGAACTCCCCCAAGCCATAAGGATTGTGAATATACAGTAGTACAAGTTAGCAGGGGGCCATGAGGAAATTGAACAAATGATACTAAAGGTAGGAGAGGAAAGTATAATTTTCCCAATCCATAGCCTATTGAACTCTCCCATATGGTCAGTGCAAAAACCTGACGGTTCCTGGCATATGAAAATAGACTATCAGGAATTAAATAAAAGGATAATGCCCTTACATGCAGTGGTACCCAACATTTCCGAGTTGAGGGATAGTCTGTTGCATGAACTGGGATAGTTCCATTATGTTGTAGACTTGGTAAGTGCCTTTTTCTTCATTGACATTACTCTGGAAAACCAAGAACAATTTGCTTTTACCTGGAAGGGTGCCAATGGACTTTTTGGTATTGCCCCAGGCACATCTGCATAGTCACACCTTGTGTCATGGTCTGGAGACACAGGATTTATCCCCCTGGTGGAAGCCTGAGTCTGTACAATTGTATTGATGATATTATGCTAACCTCTGATTCTCTTGCAGAGTTAGGAGCAGCTGCATGCAATCTCCAAGCCACTCTCCAGGAATGGAGGTGGGGTTTCAACAAGGACAAGGTCCAGGGAACTGGGTGTTCTGTCAAATTCTTGGGAACTGTCTGGTCAGGTAAGACAAAGGTGATACCCGAAGCAGTGATTGTTGGGTACAGTTCTGAGCGACAGCCCCCTCAGAATCCATGGAAGTGGGAGACACCCCAAGTCCCTATGTGTAAGGGAATGCTTTGTTGGGGCCAGTGCATTTCTGAGCAACAGCCCTCTCAGAGCCCACAGAATGAGGACGGGAGAGCCCTTATACCCGTGGAAGCATGGTATACTGATGGCTCCTGTCATGGACAGCCACCCGCATGGGCAGCTGTGGCCTTACAGCCTACAACAGAAATGTTTTGGTATGAGAATGGTGCCGGATGCTCCAGCCAATGGGCAGAGTTCTGAGTGGTCTGGTTAGTTCTCATGACGGAGACTAGGCCCTTGCATCGCTGTACAGACAGCTGAGCAGTCTACTGAGGGCTAACCTTGTGGCTTCCCTAATAGGCAGCACAAGTTGGTTGGGCACCACCCATTGTGGGGCAAGGATATGTGGGAGGACCTATGGAGATGGGGCCTCTGGGAAGGAGCAACTATACATCATATTCTGGAGCATAAGCCTTGGTAGGCCCCAGGTAACGATGCTGCTGACACTTTAGCAAAATTTCAGTCTCTCTGACTGCCCCGCAGGTCCTTGTCAATAGCACTGTGGTTACATGAGAAGCTAGGACATATAGGCGCTCGCACCATAGGGCTAGTAGCCCAGAGGTGGGGATTGCTCCTTACCTACACTCAAGCACAAGATGCTGTAGGACAGTGTCCTTGGTGTGCAGAACACCACCCACAGAGACCTAGGATTCCTGAAACCATGGAACAAGTTCCCTGAGGTACTCAGCCTGTCCAGGAATGTCAGGTTGACTATATTGGCCCACTGCCGATGGATCAGGGGCTCTAGTATATTCTGACAGCCATGGATACGGCCACAGGTTTGGGTTTTTCCTACCCTGTAATGCAGGCAGAGAAGCAACCTACTGTAACCACCTTTGAACAGTTGTCAGAGGCCTATGGTCAGCCCTTGGTAGTGGCAGGTGACAACGGTGCCCATTTTATAGGCCAAGAAGTACAGACCTGGGCATCCAATGACAGACAATGAGATACGTTGGCAATTGCATGTTCCCACCAGCTCCAAGCAGCTGGAATGATTGAACACTTTAATAGACTCTTAAAAGAAAAGCTGAAGGCCTTGGCCCCCATTGGAAGAGGTGGCAGGCATAAGTACCCGTGGAAGTGCAGCTTTTAAATGAGCAGTCTCGCTGTGCTGGGCAGGCCCCCTTAGATAAGGTAATAGCAGGGATGCCCCTCACTTTGAAGGTAACAGGAAGCTTTGAGGAACCCCAGTTGCAACCAGAGGTGAAAGGAGGAGCCCTCTTATTCCTTGCACCTAAACCCTTGGCCCCAGGGTCACAGGAAATCTGGGAGTGACCCTGGCAGGTGCAGGTTTCTCAGGGGCCATGGGTTTTACTCCTGGAGCCATGGGGCCTGGGACAGAAGGCCTAGTTGCAACTGGACTCTTGGATAGCTGCCTGACCCTGCCCAGTACAGGTCACGCTTCCCCAACATGTGGGAGGCATGATTTTGAAAGGTACACAGGTCATAAAACTATGGCTTATTCCATTTTATACTATGTAGGATGTTCCCAACCTCTTACCTTCTACCCAGGGCACTTTGGTGTGGTACCATCGCCCTGGAGCTGCCACTGTTCCAGTCACTGTTCTCTCGCAAGATGAGCATGTCACCTGCATCCTCCCAGAAGGGAAGGACTTACCTATAATGGTCTTTCTCTCTGCCCTGTGCTACCACCCAGGCAAGGAATAATAGCCTGCTTTCCTGGGCACACACCTTTGCAAGACTGCACAGCACCTCCCATTGCCGGTTCTGCACTGAGCTACCAGTGGAAGCAGCCAAAATCTCCCATGGTGAATTACCCCCTCTATAGCCGACAACTGGACTCCCTTCCAAACCTGAAACCACAGAAGCCCAGAATAGGATGAGCAACATGATGTAATAGAGGATTTGTTGTGCCAAGACCATAATAATGCCCCCCACCTTTGTTGGGCTATGCTATAAAAATGGGTGGGGCTGGTTAATGGGGGAACATATAGAGCTTGTAAGCATTGCACTTTTTTTTTGTATAGAACAGGTGAACCGGTCTGTGACCAATCGAATCACTGGATGGTTTCCCCAAGAATGTATTTATTCCAGGGGTTGGTACTATAGATATAGAGCTACAGGTAGAAGAAGCCTTAGCCCAACATGTTGCAGAAGCTTTAAACATGTCCTGTCAGGCTCTCCCTCTTAATGGACGAAACTACCCAGATGCAGGAAGTGGTTTTGCAGAATAAAATGGTGTTAGATATGTTCACTGTTGCCCAAGGTGGAGCGTGTGCTCTTCTCCATGTAGAATGCTGTGTCTACATTCCTGACCACCAGCAGCAGGTACAGCAGGCCTTAGTGGAGAAGGTTATGGAGGAACAGGCTATTCAGGCCTTACAGGAGGACCCACTTACAACTTGATGGAACTCACTGGGCTCCTCCTGGAGATGGATATTGACTATCCTTGCCTGTGTGGCTGGAGGATTAATAGTCACCTGTTGCATCCTCTATTGTTGTTATGGGCCACTCCCAGACATCTTATGGTCCTTGGGCTCAATGCAAAGCTTTCTAGGTGAAGTCATACACTACCACCCTATAGTGGGTGGAGTGTGGGGCCCATTGGAGGTACAGGCCGGTGGTAAGAACAAGACCTCATTCATCCCGTACAGCCGCAGATGTGTATATATTTATTTAAGCATGACTAGGTAATACACAACATGCATGTGCATGTTATGCTGGCATGACATGCGCCATTTTGCCCAGAACCCTATATAAGGGATGAGTCTGTAAATAGAGCTGCTGTTTGTTCTCCTCCGAATGGAGACTTCGCGTGTGTTCTCACTGGGGATCTCACTGCTGAAACCTCCTCTGAAACCGCAGCTGGGCCAAGACAGGGCCTCTGACAGGGTGTTAACAGGGATTCATTACAGGGGGCAGGCTTACAGTGAGTAATTTTGGCAAGAGTTCTTTAAAAAGTGGGGATTTCCTCTGGGTTGTTTTCTCTCAGGAGGTAGACATAATTCTGTGGTTAGATATTTAAATGACTTATCTAGGACATGTGGGATCAAAATGGGATTGACTTATAATTAATAATCAAGTAGTCTCTCATAATAGCCAGAAAAGTATGTTTTTGATTTATTTTCCTGTGGTTTGTTCAGTATTCTGTTTGTCTCTACTCAGGTATGATTATGGAGCAGTCTTATTTTTTACTTACTTCTTTGTGGTATTCTATGAAATGTGTTTTCTGTCCAGAGAAGAACACCATCTTGCCATGAGTGCCAGGTCAACTGCTGGCCAAACCAAGACCTTGCTGAGTGCTAGACCAGCTCTTCTGCTTTTCTCCTTAGTACCTGATTTTTTTGGGGGGGAGGGGATAATATGTAGTACTATTCATAAGCTTTTTATACAAATGTTTAAAATTTAGTTCTAAATTTGTACTTAGGATTGTGTTTTTAACTCAAAAAAATCCAAATGTGGAGTTATGGGAATATGAACAAAGGAAGTGGCAAAGAAGATAAATAATGTAGTTGGGATTCAAAATACATTTCTAATGAATAATAACTATAACAGTGGAAATAAATGTTTATGACCAATTAGTTGCAGGTGAAACAGGGAAAACTGGAACTGAAATTAAGATTTATCTCCTGTAAGACCAGATGAATAGAGATGACATTAATCAGAATAAGAAGTGTGAAAGATAAGAAGATGGAGGTCCATGTGTTAAGTTCAATTTTAGAATATAAAGTTTGAGATATCTTCAAGGCATCGGGTGGAAACTCTCAAAAAATATTGAGAAACTGAATCTTGAAACTTAATCAAGAGTCAAGTGTTGAAGAAAACTTGAAAAGAGGACGCACGATTCTCAGGAAATGGAATGTGGACTGTAATGTGCATTGATTTAAATGTGCAATCCATAAAATCATAAGGTTTCTAGATTTTTATTCATAAATACACAATAGTATCAGAAAAGTTAAATTGTTTTGGAATCTTACTAACATAATAAAGCAAACTGCGCTATCTGCCTCTTATAGGAAATTTTATTGAATCAAAAGTGTTATCTCTTCCAGGGGTGGGGGAGTGGGGGGGTGGAGAGGAGGAGTTCACCAAGTGATGTGTGCATGTATGTCCCTATCATTCTTAACAACATCATAATGTGAGACTACCATGCACCTATAAACGTATATTTAAAACAACAAAAATAACCATTAAAATAGTGTGACAAGTAAAAAATAAAAAAAAACATGTTATTTCTGCTTAGCTCACTAGATGCATTTACCCCTTGAGTTGCACCAATGCTTATGTGTTTGTCTTTACTAGCTGTCTACGTCATTGTTATCTAACAAAATCTAATCTCCCACAGGAAATTAAACTCTGCTTACTTTCTCTGCTAAGGAAATGATTTCAAATGGATGTTTCATCTACCTAGGTGCTTGGCACACGTTTCACGGTGTTCAGCACAGCCCACACACATATGGGTTCTTAGTAGTGGCTGACTATTCTATGTTGTTGTTATTCAGACCAGAAAAGGCTTTATCATTTGGGGGTTTTAGATCACTTGGAAGAGGCCCCAATTTTGTGGCTGAGAGCAGGTGCCCTACTGTGTTTCTGATGAGTTTTATCAAAAGAATATCATCCTTCTATCTACTAGTCTCAATTAGAGACAGCTCTTTTTTCTTTTTCTTTTTTTTTTTTCCTTCTCTCTTCTCTGATTTGACTTGGCTGGAACTTGAAAAGAAGTGACTCACAGAGTTCTTGTCTTTAAATATACCTGCCATGGATCAATGTTGGTGAGAACAATTTTAAAACAGAGAAAGCTCTGGAATGTTGGAGGATGTTAGAATTTGAAAATTCTTTTCTTGTATAAAGAGAGTCTTTAACTGACCATATAATAGAAAACCATAAACTTGGAATCACTGGGCCAAATTCAGCCTGCAGCCATCTTTTATTTGGGAAATAGAGTTTATTTCCAGTTGACTTGAAATTGACTTTCTAGGACGGCATTGAGCCCTCAAGTGTGCCAGTCATCATTCCTCCCTGTTGATTAACACCTGGTGGCATTCCATACTTAATCTCCATTGCAACCTTTCTTTCTTTTATTAGTAATGGGAAGATGAGGTTGGAAATGCAACCACAGTTCTAACTCCAAAATTCCTTATCCTAATTAATATAATTTAAACATTTGTGACACAAGAAATTCTATATGTTAGATTACCTTTGCCCAGGCAAAAAATATATGCACAAAACTCAGCATTGTATCAAGGACAGAGCAGAATCTAACATAAATGTTTTGAGTGAATGAATTTATTTGACTAATGAATAGCCTTTGAGTCTGGATGAACTTCTTTTGATTCAGTCAAATTTGCATAGAAGATTCCAGAGCCCAGGTTTTCTGATAGCTAAGATGCTCTTGATATGTTTAATGAATATTGAGCTTAATGCTCCCTATCTTTGAAACGTTTGCTACATATACATATCAAAGAGACCTCCCATGAATTGATGAACAGAACATGTACTTTATCCAAATGTTTACTCTTTTCCTGTAAAAGTATATTATATATTATTTTATTGAATTTAATAAAAACTGTGTTGAGTACATATTAATGTACTCATTTTATTATGGAGGAAATTGAAGTTCAGAGATATTGAGGGACTAAGATTTTCTCAGTTCACACAATCACTAGGTAGCAAATTGGTCTTCAAACCCAAAGAAATCTTTTGTTTTTCCCCCAGGGGCAATTGTACTCCTCTTGTTTCTGTTATTAATTAGAACAGTTGTGTTTAAGCTCTTTGACAAGAAGATTCACCCTAAGAATTACCTTGCCTATTGGGATAGACTTGAAAGTGTAGGGAAGGACAGATCTATCTATCACTCATGGACCTTCCAATTCACCCTTCCATGTGTCCATCACATAAGAAGGTGGATGGGAATCTCTCTCCCAACATCCAATTTTTTCAGCCTTCATGGTTTTTTTTTACATCTTGCTTTTTTCAAATTCTAAAGATATTTTTAAGTACTTAACCCCCATATTAGACAAGTTTATGTACCAAATAGTATGAGGAAGGTTGTAAGAGGAATCACAAAGGTGGTTCACCACAGGCTCTTTCTATTCTAGGACTATCTCTGGGTACCTCATAAGAGTTTAATGTTAAAAGAAAATATTGAAAAGATACAGAGGTGTTTTGACTACTTGGTTTTAAGTTACTCTCAGGAATGAGGATTCAAGCATAATACAGAATAAATTGGTGTTGTAATACTTACTTGAAAGCCTGAATCGCATACACATGTACATGTTAATTCAGTTTCACTATTGTCCCTATCATTAGGATGTCCTTTTAGAACACTAGCATTTCCCATTAAGAAAACCCTTTCCATCAAGAGGAAAGTGGACTCAAAATATGTCTATTCAAAAAATATTTTGAACCAACTTTATTATGCTAAGGCTTTCTTTCTGATTACAATAATAGAACTTAAATTGAACTCAGTAGTCAGTATTATCACACTCAAAGAATTTACTTGGATTCATCAACTCTCTTTTAGCCTTTCTACTATATAATTTCTCCTAAGCAGGGTCACACATGAGTGTATAAATACTCTTTTGGGTCTAAATGATTTTTCTCTTAGACCATTCTTAAATGCAACTAATTTCCATATATTTAGACTACTACCTCAAAAATTAGAGAGTAAAAATGTTGGATACCAGGAACTAGATTCTTAAAAAGAACTTGAAAGTCCAGGCTAGATTATTTTAGATATGCCTGCTGGCAGCAGTAGGCCTCTTCATGACTACTAAAGTTAGGATGATAGGGTTTGTAAATGGAAGCTCTTTAGAACTATTGGATATGAAACTTAGCAGGGTATTTAGGACATTGTCATGGGTATTCTTGAAGAGGACATCAAATCTGAATCTGAAGATTGAGTTCATAGTTGGTGGACCAACCATGATCAAAATGTGATTCTTTTCACTCAGATGCATTTCACCACCGGCCACACTTCCCCAGGGTACTTTCTTCCCGGGTCCCAGACAGGTAACCTTGTAGCATTTAGTTATCATTGTCTTGAATACTTCATCATATATAAAGATTTAAGACATGACCATTCAAGTGTGTGTATGTGTGTGTGTATGTGCAAGCACACACATACATGTTTCATTCATAAAGCAAGGTAAAACATCTCTCGTTTATTTTTATTATTTATTTATTTATGTATTTATTTATTATTTTGGTACTGGGGATTGAACCAGGGGCATTTTACCTCTGGGCCACACCTCCAGACCTTTTTATTTTTCATTTTGAAACAGGATCTTTCTAAGTTGCTAAAGCTGGCCTTGAACCTGCAATCCTCCTTCTCTGCCTCCCAAGTACTGAGATTTCAGGCATGTGCCACCATGCCTGGCTCTCTAGTTTATTTTGATTTCTCACCAAAGTATGATGTCTGTGCCATACATATATTAATATGACTTTGCTTCTGTTCCACTACAGGATACCCTTTTGCCAAAACCTCTAGTATGTACAGTGAACTCTGCTTCTCCCCAGAGTCTCACAGAAAAGATCCTTCCTTCCAACAGCATGATCTATTCCATGGTGTCAACCTCTCAAATCACCTTTTACTGAGTGCTTTCTATTGACCAGGCACTGTAGCCAGTTATTTATATACTATGCTTCATTTAACCTTCACAACATAGTACCTAACGCAACGATTTAAGTACTATGTTCATCTCATTAATGTTGAAAGCAAGTTAGGTACTTGCTTTCAACGAGTTAGGTACTATGTTCATCTCATTAATGTTGAAAGCAAGCCACAGAGAGATTTTAAATTGTTTGTAGTAGATAATTCATGAAGGATAGAGTTTATTAGCTGAACACAGTGAAAGGTAAATCATGTACTTTTAACCATGAAGTTGCTTCAACTTCTTAGAAGACATTTATACTGTACACGAGAAGTTGACAAACACCTTGAAGCTCCCCAAAGGAAGTATGAGAGCATCAGTTAAAACTGTAGCACCACAGGGAGATTCTTTAGAGAGGCACCTTGCTTGGAAACCAGATGTTAGATGTGACTTTTGCTGTGGTCTTGAAATATTGGCCATGTTCCAAAAGCCAAAAATATGAAGCACCAGACCCATGAATGACCTGCCAAAAAACTCTGACTCCAGTTTTGTGATGCTTAGTCCATTTCCCATTTCCAGGCTACAAAGGAGGCGGATGTGATGAAGCCGGTTTAAAGATCTATAGACATGATTTCTTTAGAGGACAGTTGCAGGACTGCTGCCTGACTTCACTGCCACAGGCATCTGCAAATCACTTGAGGATGATTTCAAAGGGGTCACTCCAAGACATTGTCATAGATCTCTGGAAAATCAAAACCCAAAGGTTGGAGGCTAGGAAAGGATATCCCAAAATCAGCAAAAGAAATCTTCTTGGAAACCATCTGTACCCTTCCAACAATGATACCTCTAAGAAAGGAGCTCGGCTTGACTACCCTGGGACCCTCCTGAGCGATGTGGTGGTCCCAAGTAAGGTCTGGGGAGGAAACGCTTCCATCATCAGAACTTCAGGGAACTCCCCTCCCCAGAGGAGGAGAATACCTCCACACACCCACAAAAGAATGATTGGGTTGGTGACATCCTAGAAGGTATAAGTGATAGCTGAACACTCTAACAATCAAATTCTCCCTCTCTCATTTTCTCCTCCAATCTGAAGAGAAATTTCTCTTCCCCTTCCCAAGCCTTTGGTGCAGAATTACAGTTGGAGAGGAAAGCAGACAGGAAGTTTGGGGGGAAGTGGAAAAGCAGCTAACCCTGGAATCTTTTCCACTGCAGACCCCAACATGAGTCACGCCCAAAAGGGGGCTTGGGGCAGGGTCAGGAAGGAGTGCAGATGCTTAGTCTGAAAGAGGGTTTAAAGTTCTAACATTAGGTTCCACTGTATAGTTAATTATCATAAAAATTGAGACTGTTGATGATAATACTTGAGAATGTTCAAAGATGCTAAAGAATCTGCCTAAACTTCCATGCAGGAGCAGAAAAAAAAAATCAATGGAGTGGTTTCCAGAGACAGAGGTGTGGAAAAAGAACACTAGGATAAAATTTTATGATTCCAAATTATAACTTACCCTAGAAATTGGCTATAGTTGTAACAAATCTTCAGTCAATCCTTCTTACACCAAGACCTCAGTTCTGCTCTGGGCTCCCTGGCCAATCCCCATGCCCCTGGACTTAGTGCCTGACTCTGCCTTGATCCTCCCTTCCCTTTTATATTCCTTTATGTTTCCCAGATTCCCAGGTTTGATTTTCTGTCTCCCTTTCTGCCCCTGTTCAGATCCCTATCTGCCTCTACTACCTGATTCTGTTCATTTCAGAGTTTAAGGTGAAATAACAACATGGAGTGAACCTAGCTCCTGGTCTCTGCTCCTTCAATTTTGTTCTGTCCCAATGAATTCATTAATGGAACCATTCCCAACCATGATCAAAGAAAAAGCATTCAAGTGTAAGTATGAACAGGCCAAACCAGAATAACAATCTGTTCAACCTCCCATCAATGGGGGATGTGAATGATTCCTAAGGAATTATTTTCTAAAACATTTTCCCACTTGATTTTCCTTTCATAGTTACTGCATTTACACCATGAAAAGGGGTCCTCACATATCTTCAGATAAATAAATGCCTACCACTTATTTATCCCTTGCAATGGGCGTGATTGATACTATGCTAATACTATTATCATTTTTAATCCTTTCAATACTGACCTGTTGAAAGAGGTATTATTTTATTCACTATATAAGTAAGGAAATTAGCTCAGAAAGGTTTAATGACTGCTTCAAGAATGACAGAGTCAGAATTCAGTTTGGGATTTTTTTCTGATCCAGAAAGAAATAGAATTTGGCAAAATTTGATTGCAAAATTAATATCAAACAGATGTTGGGAGGAACATAGTTGTTATAAGTCAAATTTCAAATGGCATATTTAGAGATTCATAGGAAGAGTACTTCAAAATATTAACTGAGAAATGAAATGGATAAAGACAGACAGAAGGAGAGAGCTTGGCTTTGGCTAAGATCCCAGCAGTAGAAACTGCCAGACACTATAAATTGAAACCAATGCTTGGACTTGTCCTTGGTTGTAAACAAATATCTATTGTGGAGCTGCACCAGAGGGCTGGACTCCACCCACGTAACTTAATGCCTGGGTTGGTTGCTCTAACTGGCACCAGTTGGAATTTCAAGACTCTGGGGATGTCAAGATACATAGTCAAAGGCTTCCATTCCAAACTCAAACTGAGTGCTTGTAACCGATAGATGAAGGGAGCTTTACAGGCTAATAAGAAGCAGGATCTTGCTTTCTTCTCACATGCAGCCTGCTCTTTCAGTCCTGTGATTGCACTCTACTTCATAACCTGGCTGGGGAGAACTCTGATGGTGATTTTATGTTAACAGAGAATGTTACAGAATATATGAGCCATCTCAAAATTGCATGTGTTGTTTCTCTGTGGTCCCTACAGTGGGAGTTCACTGAAGAGCAGTATTTTCTGCTCTAGCTATGATTATTCTAAGAGACAAGAGAGTGTGGTGTGGGTGGGAAAGTACATTCAGAAATCCAAAGATAAATTTGCAAATTGTTTCTATGACCACCAAACATTCATGATCCCGTATATGAATTCTAAAATAACCATCCTGTTTACCTGTTATAATCAATACATTTATAGCTCAATAACATGTTTCATATATTAATTTAAAAAGTGTTTTTGGGTATATAACATGAGCCAAGCACTAGGTTTTGAGGGTATATAGGTGGGAAAAATAGACACAAATTCTGAACCTCACAATCACCTTTCTGACTACCAAATGGAATTTTTGCAGAATACTCAATTCTAGATTCTGCTTGGTAATAATATTCATAGTAAAAGTAATACATCTGCGCAACAAAATAAAACAGTAGTGGATCATAATCTAAGGTATAAAATAAATACCTATAGTCTATACTGATATAAATGGTTGAATAAATAAATAAGTGGGGGAGAATAGACAAATCTCCGGTGAGCAAAAATTTCAAATAAATTATATAAATACTTGATATTGGCTTACCAATTATGATAAATGTACCATATTAATGTAAGATATCAATACTAGGGCAAACTGGGTGAAGACATATATATATATATATGTGTGTGTATATATGTATATGCATATGCATATATATGAACTCTCTAGGCTATCATATTTTTGTTTTTAAATCTAAAACTGTTCTAAAAGAAAAAGTTTATTTAAAAACTAAAAATTAGCCGGGCGTGGTGGCACACGCCTGTAATCCCAGTACTTGGGAGGCAGAGAGCAGAGGATCTGGGTTCGTGGCCAGCCTCAGCTAATTAGTGAGGCCCTCCGCAACTTCGTGAGACCCGGTTTCAAAATAAAGGGTGAAAAATAGGGCCGGGGGTGTAGCGCGGAGGTAGAACGCCCCTGGGTTCAATCCCCGGTACTGCAGAAAAAAAAAAAAACTAAAAATTACTTTCAATCCTTTTAGATTTCCCAAGAAATATTGACATGTTTTTTATTCATTAGCATATTTTAATTTTACCAATTCAATGAAGAATGCATCCCTCTACTGTGTCAAGAACTCTTCTAAGCACACACTAAAACAGTGCTTGACCCCGAAGAATTTAAATGTCTAGCATTGAACATGAATAGGAGAGTTGGCTTGGTAAGTGTTATTATTCCCACTTTGTAGATGACTAAAGAGCAGCTCAGAGAGATTGAGATTTGCCACAGCTACATAGCTTTTAAGAGGAAGAGCAAGACCTCAATAGTAGGTTTTCTGGCTACAGATTTACTTCTTTTTAATTGAAATAAATTTGTAACTGGGAATAATACTATTTTGCCTGAGAGACTCCATTAGATCATGAATTTCCAAGACCATACTAGCATGGTGCTGGTTTGTAAAGATAAGAAAATGTCCTTTACCATGAGCCATTAACCCATAGGGAACTGAGTATGTTTTATTGGGCTCAGAGTTCCTGAGGTTCTTTCTCCTCTCTGAATCTTCTTGATTGATGTGAAACAAAAAGATTTGAATTGGGAACAATAAAAGAATCCTGAGGACTGTTTATCCCAGTTTTGTCCTTTAATCACACGACATTCTATCAGGTTGAATTAAAATGGCATCTGATATACTATGGAATTCATGTTTGCTTCAAAAGTCTATTTTCTTAAAATCCAAGCACTTAACAATGATAGCACAGCAACATAACATAATGGGAATACCACCAGTCTGGAATTAGAAGACATAAATTCAAATTCCAGCTCTAACGTTGGCTATTTTCAATATATTGATTAAGTTATATACCTTACTGAGTTTTCTTCATTCATAAAATGGGAATACTACCACTTACTTATAGGTGTTTAGCAGATTCAATAAATGTGTGTGTGAGTCACCAATCACAAAGCCTGATCCAAAGTCAGGATTCAATAAATTGTATCAGAAACTTTCCAGGGGATGAGGTAAATGATTCTGGCTGAGGGAAAGCAGGAAAAGAGAAGAAATGGGGTAATGATGAGAACCTCTAAATTGCAAAAGCACCCAGAAGAACTGATCATCAGATGTGTTAAAAGCAAACAAAATGTTCCCTCTCACTGTTTCTAACCTGAGACCTCTTCCATGCCACAATGAAGAGTATGACATTATAACTTGAATCAGCTCAGGGTTTTTTTAACAGTATTGAGAAGCTCTGGGTATTTGAGGCCCATAAAATAACCCAAAGTAGCCGAGCGTGATGACACATGCCAGTAATCCCAGTACTTGGGAGACTGAGAAGGACCATGGATTCAAGGCCAGCCTCAGCAATTTCAAGAAGCCCTCAGCAACTTAGTGAGACCTCATTTCAATTTAAAAAAGGAAGTACAGCTGGAAGTACAACTCTGAGGTAGAATACTCCTGGGTTCAATCCCCAGTACCAAAAAAAAAAAAAAAAAAAAGATAACCCAAAGTGCTTGAGCTTGTATCTATCACAACAACACGACAAGAAAAAATAATTTTGTTTTCACATCTGACATCTTGGATTGCCTAATCTAATGTGCGAATCTAAATGATGAGCCATTTTAATAGTAACTCTTATTCTCCTGCCAGCTCAATGCTCTCATCACTATATCTAAGAGTGGTATGAGGTTTTTTTTTTTTTTTTTGTGGTACGGGGGATTGAACGCAGGGGTGTTCTACCTCCGCGCTACGCCCCCGGCCCTATTTTTTTTAGGCTTTATTTTTGAAACCGGGTCTCACGAAGTTGCGGAGGGCCTCACTAGGTAGAGAGAGAGAGAAGAGAGGAGAGAGGAGGAGAGGAGAGAGAAGAGAGAGAGATATAGATCGCACGCGCACCACGCGCGCATGCACGCTGAGGCTGGCCGCGAACCCGGATCCTCCGGTCTCCGCCTCCCAAAGTACTGGGATTACAAGCGTGCGCCACCACGCCCGGCTCAAATGGTATCTCTTGATGTTCCTTAAAACTAAAAGTGTATGAAGGGAATAAAATCCATGTATCCGGTCTTAGAGTAAAAACTAAACATTCAAGCCATACCCCTCGGCCTGTCACTCTCTTCATGGGTAAGATGCTCAGTAATGGCAGGTTACATGTGGAGCATCCGTCTCCTTTTGGAGGAATGGAAGAGAAGGCCACCGAGGACCTCTCTCTTCAACATTTTTCCCTAGCCCATTTTATTTGTTTGTAAGTTGCAGCTTTTATTTTAAATGTTGAATTTATTTTCAGTATGTGAGTTCTAGAGCCCTAAGCCATGCACATTTTCAAAATAAATCATCTCACGCGCATAATTCCCATTATAGGTAACGAGCTGTGTAGCACAGGGCTGCCAAGCTGAGCCTCAGATCAACCTCTGGAACTGTTTGGAAAGCCCGATATGTACAGTGGCATTATTGGTGCTGATTCCAGCCATATGAGGTCAGTGTTTCAATTTCCCTGACAGCAGCTTCACTGGCAGGACAAAGTATACAAAGATTGCCAAAGCTAACATATCAGATAGCTGGACCTCCAAACAGATGTGTTCTCATTTCCTGTTGTTCTCCATTTTTCTTTCATTGGCAGTTTCTATATGTGCACCAAGCCAAATTGTAATGCTCATTTGGATGTGCTCAAAGCCCGTCGTGGTCCTTGTCCACATACAGTTAAACTTTCGAGTTGAATCTGACCCATGGTTTGAAGTGACTGGAAACGTTTAAGGCTCCAAATCTTATGGCTTAATAATAAGTTTAATTTTATCTACTGTTATCAGGGAAGTAGAGAGTTGTAAAAAAATAATAACGGAAATAAGCATTACCTGACATTTTAACTCTCTTACCTACCTAGCTTTTTGCCAAATCTTGAATTCATGATATTCGAGCTTTTAGTCCATACACAAACTAAATGGCCAATCAGTATTGTTGGCACTTAGTTCAAAATTACCTGAAATAGGTACCAACAACACTGATTCCCTCTGATCCTACAGCAAACCCGTGGAACCAGGCTTTCCAGTAGTGGGACCCGGGCATCGCATACTTTTTAACCCTTAGATTATCAATTCAGTTTCAGATTCACTAAGAAGCTTTGCTTTGGTCCAAAACTTTCTTAAGGTGTCTAAGCTTGGCTCCAATTATCACTGATCTGGATTTTCCCAGGTCTCCGTTTTGATCCACAGCAAGGTTCCCACAGTAAGCACAGCAGAAATAGAACTTTAAGTCTTTCTAGTTTGTCCCAGGATTAATGTTATGAGGTTGGAGATTTTAAAATTATTCTTCACTACCTCAGTTCTTGCTTATCTGCTTGGAAAACATTCAAACAGAAAGCACAAATGGGGGATACAGGAGATTTACTTAGACATCATGTGAGCAAGGCTGGGGCTGTTCTCTGGGATTGAAAATGGCCTAGAGTAATGGTGTTACCCTCCAGAGATGGGTCTGGAATGGTCCATTTTCAGGAATGGAAAGTGGTGTGAAGTTTTCCACATGTCGGGTTTTATATTCCTTTTGGACACCTTATTTATTCGTATTAGATTTCGAGATGGTCCACTGCCCTTTGACTGTCACACTTTAGTGACCCTGTGCTGTTTCTCCACCTCCCTTCCCACAGGGGAGAGGGTCTAGGTGATTGAAGCCCTGCAGGTGGACTTCCAGTCTGTTCCAGCTGACTCCATCTGCTAATGTCTAGCTAGTTACCTAACAATGTCAACTCTTAGAGATGGGACAGGGATAAATGAGAGATGGAAGAACTCATCACTGAGCACTTTTTTTCACACCTGTCTCTATGTGGAACTTTTCCCACATGTGGTATGGGGAAAAATATTTTAATTTATAGTCGTCTTATATCTCCTAAAGAAGATGTAGCCCATTGACTGGAAGATCTCTCATGAGTGAAGAATGATGAATGGGAGAGAATAAATGATTGGAGAAAACAGACAAAAGTTAAATGGGACTGCATGAGAAAAGAGGTGAGAGGGAAGCATTAAAACCAGGAAGGGAGTGACTGTGGCCCTGAAAGCCAGGCCCTGCAGGACAAGGAGAGAAAGGGTCTGAGACCAAGAAGAACTGGTCTAGGCATAGTCAGATTACAAATTAAGCTGCTTTAATAAAACGATGCTAAAATATGACAGCTTAAATGAGAGTTTCTTTTGTTAGCATTTAAAAGTTCAAGGGTGAATAGTTGGGGACTTATGGTTTCTAAGGTTGTTACAATTGTCAGTATTCTTTAGGCTATGGGAAATGAGAAAGATTTCAAGACAAGCAGCTTTAACTTTGAAAAAAATGATCAGACAATTGAACACATCATTGTTGTTTATGCCTCATGAGACTGACTTGGTTACATGACCACACCTGGATGCAAGGAAGGTAAAAATATATCATCTCTTAGCTGGGCAGCCATGTTCTCAGCTCAAACCTGGGGCTTCTGCTACTAAAAGGAAGAAGGTATGTATGGGTGTATTATTACAATTACTAGTCTCTCACCACGCACCAAGAGATATCTAACTGGGAATTTTCAAGTTGATTTCTATACCATTTACCATGTGAATGCCCACTTCTAGCTTTCCTCCAAAATATTTAGTAAAATGTACATTGTTCACTAATATGGCAGAGTGATTTCTTTCTGGTAAATGTAAGCATTCAAGTTCTGCTTCAAAGTTGGCACACTAGAAAAACCAAAGTTCCACCAGGGACAGAGACAAACAAGTTGTGCATTTGTTATCTTGTTTTATCTTCTCAACAGCCCCACTGAGACACTATCACCATCTTCTTATTAGAAGAGAAATTGGTGCTCAAAATGTAAATAACAATCAGTGGCCACACCTCCGGGAAGGGACAAAGTTTGGATTCCCCCTGAAAGTTTCCTGATTCCAAAGCCCTTGCTCTCTATCTAAATACTCACTCTACTTGCTCTGTCTCTATCTTTGTTCCCAAGGAAAGGCAAGAAGTCCCACTGGGCCCAAGGACTCAGCTTATTTCATTCTCCCCTTTTATATCTGTTCTCCTTTTAGTTTTTAGTTTTCCAAGTAACAGACCTGCAAGAAAGCAAATCCAGACAACCTTAAGCAAATGTTTTTAACTGAGATAAGGACCTATTGCTTAGTTTGGAAACTTAGCCTTTAGAAAGCTTTTTTCCCCAAAAAAAGATTTGACAATTAACCTTTAAAACATTTTAATTTAACAAAATGATGGGAGGAAATTGGTAGAAAATTAGTCAGTGTCTGTTCAAATGTGGTGAATAATGATACAGTTACATGTAAAGTTTGCTGCCATACATAATTAAACACACATAGCCTGTCATGGGGTTGAGAGAAATTTTTGGTTTCCATGACTATTCTGCATCCATTAGCTATAGAACTACTTTTAAAATAATGATCAGGCTTCCTAATGTGAATAACCTTGGCTCCGGGGTGACATTCTACCTAAAAGGGCATAACATTTCTTTTGACAAACTGGGGGCTCTCCTGCCCATTAAAAACTGGCCGTTCCATGAGAAGCCCGACTTGTCTTTCCCAGTAGTGTGCAAGATTTTGCTATATGCTTGTTTCCTCTGGAATGAAGAAATGTTGATATTTAATCAAAAGCTGGACACTAGAGGCATAGACCAAATCTGTGTAAGGATTTAGAATTATATTCAGTGCCCTGATTCTCAGAAGAGAACTCTGACAAAATCCACTCCCACAAAGTCTTGCTGAAAGCAAAAAACAACCTCACTGAGGTCAGGAATGACGGTTACAGAAGTAATTATGAGGAACTCTGGTGGAAAACTTCTCTCTGGGCTCTGTTTGAAAGTGTTAATGTTTCTCAGAAGAGTGATGATTTATTCAGGTGTTGTCTAACTCAGCATCATTGTAAGTGAGGTCCATGGAACACTAATCTCTTAAAAGATCCCCAGAAAAGAAAATTTCTGGAGTTAAAGTTGGAAATGTTGTCTATTCCATCATGCTATTTGATATACACAAGATACATCAACATGTTGACTCCAAAAGAATCCCTTTATATTTACCTTTGTGTAATGTAATATTTCCAGAACATTTTTAACCACTGAAAACATAAGAAAAATGCTGTTAATATCTCACCCCTCTCCTCCAACCTACCATGTATTTTCTATTGAGTGACCACAGGGATCATTTTTTCAAAGTATGAATCAAACCCCTTTGCACAAAAATGGTTCCAATGGTGTCACATCAACTCAGCATGAAAATCAAAGTCCTGAGCAAAGTCTATAAAGTCCTTCACTATCTGATTTCACCTCCATCAATACCTGCCTCAGGTGTGCCTCCCTGGACCACTGTACCACACTGTTGCTTTTAGAATATCAAGACTTTGCTCCTACTCTTTTGCCTGGAGTGCTCTTCCCCAGATATGTCTACGCCTTTCTCACTTGCCTTATTCTAATCTTTGCTTAGATGTCACTTTCTCATAAAGTTTTTACCCTCTTTAATAAAAAACAATCTGTCTAAAATAAGCTTCTTCTCTACTCTTTGGACTCTCACTCTTAGTGTCCTTCACAATACTATTCACTATCTGATATATTATAGCATCATTTACTTATATTCTTATTTCTCAACTCTCTTACTAGGATGTACACTCTATAAGCAGTGACCTTTTCTGTTTTGTTTGCCTCTTCACCCCAATATCTGTCCTTGACACATAGCAGGTGCTCAATAAATAAGCACTGAATGAATGAATGAATAAATGAATGAATATCCTAGATGGCCAGCAAGCTTCCCATGAAATGCACTCAAAATTTGTTGGTCTCATACCAACAAAACTAATGATACATTTGATTAGTTTGAACAAGTAGCAAGAAGAAAGAAATACAAAACCAGTTATTTCATGGATAAAACAAATCCAAGAAAAAAATATTTGGGCTAAGTTTTTACTGCATGTTCTACAACCATTTCACAAAAACAACTTTAATCTCTTTTTTGCTGAAATATGTGAGGTTCTAAATCCTTAGAGGAGCTGTTTTTCTACTTTTTTCTTTTTATATAGCTGGGAATTTTTCTGCTCGCAAAACCAACCTAAAGTTCTGTGAATTACTACCTGGCTTGATCTCCACTGAAGAATATTCAAAAAATCCATGACCTTCAGTGGGGAAAAATGCAAAGTGTTTTTCTGACAACTGAATTCTACTAAGTAGGTAAAATGTTGAGTTTTGCTACTTCACAATTCCAGAAGCCTCACATCAAGAAATCTCTTGTACAATTTTATGTGATTTGCATTGTGATTCTAATGACATTATTTTGAACTCAGAGTTCAACTATTATAACCTTTGAGAAATCAGAGAAAAGCAATTAAGTAAAGATGTTATTTCCTTGAATATGTCATAAATCGAGAATGAGGTATTATTCACAGTCATCATGAACATCAAAGAAATGACTTCCTTAATTTCAAAAGTCACTCACTACCACTGAGGAATTACCTGCTTCAAAGATAAAATGAAGAAATGGGCATTGAAAGCCACTACTAAATTTCTTCCCCAGAAAGCTTTAATTTCTAACTGTCGCTACAAAAGAAAAATTATTACCCTACCCTCCTCCTGGCTTGATAACCATTTAAAGTTGCTTTTTTTTTTTTACAGATAAGCTTAGGAAAATTTGACGAAGAGGTTCATTTTTCATAATTATGTGAACTGTACATAGTGAACAGAATAGGGAAAAGCTTTTATGCAGAGTAATCAGCAACAACAGCAGAGCCCTAGGTGTGGATTGATGCTCTGAATGGACTTGAATCCAAATCCGTCTAATGACAGGAGAATGGGAGAGGTTAAAGAGAAAAGGGACACAGCAACAGGATGCTAATTTGGAACTTTCAATTGAGGAACCAAGAAATGCTATGAAGTACTAATGACTTACACTGGGCCAGGTTCTGTCCTAAGAGCTTTCTACACTTTAATTCTCATGATAAAGATACAAGGCAGGAACTTCTATAATCCCTGATCTATAGATGAAGAAACTGATGCACAGACAAGCCAAGTAACTTATCTATTGTCATGAAGCTATTGTCATGAAGCTCAGATTCCATTTAAACCCAAGCATTACAGTTTAGAGTACAGGTCAAAAGTCCTGCTTAAGAGATGGCTCAAGGGCAGCCGGGCGTGGTGGCCCACGCTTGTAATCCCAGTACTTTGGGAGGTGGAGACCGGAGGATCCGGGTTCGCGGCCAGCCTCAGCTCTCTCTCTCTCTCTCTCTCTCTCTCTCTCCCTTTCTCTCTTTCTCTCCTTAGTGAGGCCCTCCGCAACTTCGTGAGACCCGGTTTCAAAATAAAGTATAAAAAATAGGGCAGGGGGCATAGCGCGGAGGTAGAATGCCCCTGTGTTCAATCCCCGGAACCGCAAAAAAAAAAAAAAAAAGAGAGACGGCTCAAAGGATTGGCACATGCAGAAATTCATGGGAATTAGCTAGCTGAATGATGGTTATGAAACACTAAAATCAAAAGCTTGCTGGGCATGGTAGGGAACACCTATAATCCCAGTGATTGGAAGGCTGAGACAGGAGGATCACAGGTTCAAGGTCAGCCTCAGGAACTTAGTGAGACCCTGTTTCAAGATAATGAAATTAAAAAGGGCTGAGGTTGTTGCTCAGAGGTAGAATGCCCGTGGGTTCAATCCCCAGTACAAAAAAAAAAAAACTATCCATGAAAGGATGATGAAAGAATCCTAGAGAGCAGGTGAGGAAGAAGATTTGGCAAGGAAGATTTCTTTATCAAATCTATGTTTTGAGTTCTAATCTCTCTTCCCTCAACGGGAGTCGTGAGTGGGGCCAGTCCCCTCTAGACAAGTGTAGTGATTAAAGAGGGGTTGGAAACTGGCATTCCGCAAGATGGCTCAGAGAGCTTTGATATTAGGGACACAGTAGACTGAGCTCAGACCTCTATGTCTGGAAATCTGGAAGGCAGCAGAAAAAGGCCAAAAAGCTATTTTGATGGTGGCCTAAGGCAAGTTTCTGCAGCCTGCTGAAAGTGACATCACTATTCTCTTAAGGTGTGTCAAAGAATGTATGATTATTTTTCCCCCATGAAACAAGACCTGGAAAAGACAGAAAATTGTATTTGAATTAACTATGCTGTTTTCCTAGTACCTAGAACAGTGTTTGTCCTGGTGTCTAGATGTTCTTTAGTTAGTGGGTGGACGGATGGGTGGAGTGCCGAGGAAGGAGTAGCCAGCCAAGGGAGCCACTACTACATCACAGGAGATCCAGCCTCCAGGAGGGGAGGCCCCCAAAATACATAATAAATCCCCTGTGGGAAATGACTCCATATTTAAACATCTTTTACACTGAACATTCCTTGCAGGTGAAGAGATATATGGGTAGGATGTGATCTGTTCCATTAATTCCACTTCTCATCTTGCCTTGGATGAGTTAATCTATGCCCAGTCCTCTAAGTTGAGAGATCTGAGGAAGAAGGCAAAGAGATGGTCTCTTTCCCCCATGCACTTGGTAGGCTCAAAGAAGAGTCTGGAGAGAGAAAAGTTAATATCAAATCAATATTCATGTTTTGACTACTTTTGGAGCCTTCTGCCTCCAGTTTCTTCTTATTAATATATTTTTATTGGTGCATTGTAGTCTCACATCATAATGTGGTTCAGAGTGATAGGGCCATACATGCTCACAGAACTTGGTGAGCTTCCCCTCGGCTCCCTCCTTGCACCCTCCCCTTCCCCATTCATGATACTGAGATTCTCATTGATACTTTCATATGTGTACATATCATCAATGTAAGTGTTTCCTTTATTAATTCTCCCTTCCCTACACCCACCTTCCCCTAAACCCCTCCATCACTCCACTGAGGTTTCTTCTTTATCTAAAGTCTACAGATTACTCTCTAGATTCCACATAAGAGAAAACATATGATGCTTCACTTTCTGTGACTGGCTAATCTCACTTAACATAATGTTCTCCAGGGCCATTCATTTTCCTGTAAATAAAATATTTTGTTCTTCTTTATTGCTGAGTAAAATTCCGTTGTGTGTATATCCTGTAATTTTGTAATTCATTCATCTGTTGATGGACACCTAAGTGGGTTCCATGATTTGGCTATTGTGAATTGTGACACTAATTTCTGAATCAAGACTCAATGCACTTAACATGACTGCAGGACCAAAGCAGAAATTATACATCTTGCTGGTAATGTGCTGGATGGAGTCTTGCAAGAACCAACAAGGCACACATCTTCCCAACTCTGTCCATGAACATTGATGCCACACTGGTAGCTCGAAGTCAGCCATAATGGGAGAATTTATATTATGGAAACCATCTGGCGCTGCAAATTAGCCATGCGACCCTTCTCTGACCAAGATCTGATTGCCCAAAGTTTATCCATGAGGAAAGAGGACAAATTTAACAGGCCTATTAAGGGAAACAAAAATAAAGTGGCATTTTTATTTTTACTTCTATAAATTATTTAAATTGCAAAAACATGTAGACTTTGACATTTTTTATATTGATTCTAGCTCAATTATTTTACCAAAAATATATCTAAATGATACCTATTTGAGCCAGGCGTGGTGGCACATTCTTGGAATCCCAGTACTTGGGAGGCTGAGACAGAAGGATCTCAGGTTTGTGGCCAGCCTCAGCTACTTACTGAGGCCCTCCGCAACTTAGTGAGATCCTGTTTCAAAATAAAAAATAAAATAGGGCTGGGGTGTAGCTTGGAGGTAGAATGCCCCTGGGCTCAATCCCCAGTACCACAAGAAAAAAAAAAAAGAAAGAATGATACCTATTTGACATTTGTTGACATCATATTCATTTTTTAAAGAATATTCTACAGGTACTTAAGAAAATGTATGTGTATTCTCTTAATTATTCATAAAATGCCATCAATGTCTACTAAGTCAGATGTGTTAATTCTATGATCTAATCTTCAATATTTTTGCTGATTTTTAGTCACTTGGACTTGTCAATGATTCAGAGAGGTATTTAATATCCCACTATGGTAGTAGATGTATATATGTCTACCTATATACCCTTCAGATTTTTATGAGTTTATGTTTCCTGGGAAAAAACACTCCCAGTATATGAGAACTGGCTGCCAAAGGGACGTATGATACCAAAGAAAGAAGAAGACAGGGCCAGGATTACACAAAGTGAATTTTACTGGGAACTTACGGACAGAATCCCGTCTTGGGTGGCAAAAGACAGATGGATCCTCACATCTCAGGAGAAAGGGGCTTCTACGCTAAGCTAGACAAGGTAGGTCACAGCTCACCTTTTTTATCCCTTTATTTCTATTCCTTAATATATTTTCTGCTTTTTATGCCCACATATTTTAAGTATGTCAATAACTGAATGATAATTAAAAACTCATAGGATGCAACAAGTGTTTTGTTGGAAATTTTTAACCTTAAATAAATATATAAGGAAAGAAGTATTGAAAATAAATTACCTAGCCAGGTGTGGTGGCACACACTTGTATTCCCAGTACTTGGGAGGCTGAGGCAGGAGGTTTTCAGTCAGCCCCAGCAACTTAGTGAGGCCCTCAGCAATACAGCAATACCCTGTCTCAAAATAAAATAGGGCTGGGGGTGTAGCTCAGAGGTAGAATGACCCTGAGTTCAATCCCCAGTGCTACAAAAGAAGAAGGATGGAGGGAAGGAAGGAAGGAAATCAATTACCTAAGTATGTAAGTTAAGAAGTTAGTAAAAATAAAAATATATATGCCTACATAATCTGAATGAAAACAAAATAAGAACAGAAATCAGTAAAATAGAAGACAATAAAAAAGGCCATCAAAGCCCCTAGGTTCCTTGAAAAGGCGAACAAAATGGACAAACTCCTAGAAAAAGGCTGGGTACAGTGGTGCAAGCCTGTACCCCAGTACTTAGCAGGCTGAAACAGGAGGACTGCAGGTTCAAGCACAGACTCAGCAATTTAGCAAGACCCTGTTTCAGAATAAAAAAATAAAATAGGACTTGGGGTGCAGCTTGGAGGTAGAATGTCCTGGGGTTCAATCCCCAGTACCAAAAAAGAAAAGAAAAGAAAGGGATAGATAGGAAAGAAGTGTATATATAGATATAAATTGTTATCAGTATTCCAATTTCTCATTTCTGGTGTTGGTTTTATAGGTGCTAATCTTACAGAGATGATTGGAAAGTGACCTTGCATGGAGCAATAATGCAAGTTTAGCCATAAATCAAAGATCATAGTAAATTCATTTCTATTGGTCTAAGACCCAATTAAAAATAAAAATCACATGAGGGATGTGCTGCCATGAAATCTTTGTTACAGGGGGGAGCCACTGAGGTACAGAGAAGTCTAATAACTTTAGAATAAGTAATGGAGCCAAGATTTCTCATCCAGGTAGTCTCACCCCAGGTTCATGCTCTTAACTACTATGTACTCCAAAAATATGGGAATTGGTTGCTGTTTATGGCACTATTAACACCATGTGGGATATGCCAATAAAAGAGAAAATTAAAGAGATAAAATAGAAACAACGTGAACAGTGGCAGCAGCAGCAGCAAGAATAGACAGTATCTTTCCATTAACTTAGAAAGCCCTCACACCATAATTACTAGACTCTAGGTAAACATAGAAGACAGCAAAGAACCTATACAACTCACAAGAAGGAATACAGAAAATGGTCCATACATCTTAAGAGTGAAGGAGTAGGGAAAGACTTTTAGCAACCAATTATGAATTAAGACCTGTGATTTTATCTGCCATTTGTCCCCTGTTCTGGTCCCTGTCTCATTCCTCCCTGAGAGATTTTATCCTCTTAACTCTTAAGGAGAAAGGGACATAGATCTCTTTTTTCTTGTAGCTGCTACAGGCTGACATATGGATGCTGATCCTACCTACTTATAGAGGTTATAAAATCTGTTGCTGCCTGATCAAAAGGAGACAAGATTGGCCGTGTAGGCTTTTGGTCTGGGATGTTGACAATCACAAGTGAGCATCAGCTTGACTTGAAGCCGGTGTGGTCCAGAAGACACAACTCTTACAACTATGCTAAATAGGCAGAAGTTATGCAGACATTTTACCAAAGAAGATAGGTGATAAACACACGAGAAAACGTTTCCTTTAGGAAATGCAGTTAAAACTACTGTACACTTATTAATAGGGTAGGTCCTAAAAGATAGAATATACCAAATATTGGCAAGGATGTCAAAGAACTGAAATTCTCATGCACTCCTGATGGGTAAGAAAAAGCAAACAACCGCTTTAGTTCACAGTTTGGCAGTTTATAATAAGCTGAACATCACTTATCTTGTGTCTCAGGCATTGGACTTTGAGTCATTAACACAAAAGTTTGTGTGTGTGTGTGTGTGCGTGTGTGTGGTTATACATGCTTAGAGGAGCTTTGTTTGTAATAGCCCCAAGCCAGAAATAACCTAAATGAATGGATAAACAAATGACATATTCATACAAAAAAACCTGCTCAGCAATAAAGAAAATGAACAACTCATATAAGCATAATCTGTATAGATGTTTAGGATTTTTCCTTGTTTTAATTGTAGGGCCCAAATAAGGGCAATGACTATGTTTTGGGGGTAGAAGTATAAAGGGAAAGATCATTTGCTTCTATGATATCATATAAACTATTTAATATCCTGATTTTCTGATGCTTTACTTATTTTATAAAACTGCTTCTATCTATGAATCACTCAGCCTGACAGCTATCAATAGGCATATATTAAACTGGGAATGGATCCACCATATGATCCAGCTATACCACTCCTGGGTATCTTTCCAAAGGGACTGAAATCAGAATATTATAGTAATACCTGCATATCCACATTTATAGCAGCACAATTCACAATAGCCAAATTATGGAACCAACCTAAGGTGTCCATTAACAAATGAATGAATCACAATATTATTGGACATACACACAATGGAATTCTACTCAGCCATAAAGAAGAACAAAATTATGTCATTTTTAGGAAAATGGATGGACCCGGAGAACATTATGTTAAGTGAAATTAGTCAGTCACAGAAAGTGAAGGGGCATATGTTTTCTCTCATATGTGGAAGCTAGGGTGTAATCAGGATACAAGAGGGAATTTAGATAATGGAGGAGAAACCCCAGTGGAGAGAGGAAGGTGGTCTAGGGGATGGTAGGGGAGAGGGAGAATTAACAAAAGAAACACTTCCATGAACACTATGTACATACATGAGAATACAAATGCCAATCTCAATATCATATATGGGGAAGGAAGCTAGTGGGGAGGGAACCTGGGGGGAAACTCACCAAGTACGCATGTATGTCACTATCACTATTTATTACTATTAATACTATAATGCACCGATAAAAATATAAAAATATATTTAATATAAAATATATATATAAATATAAAAAATAGAAAGAGGCATATTTTTGGTTCTGGACAGCTAGAATAAGTTTGTTTAATAACTTATTAAACACTGGTGTTTTAAAGGAGCTGAGGTTGGGAGTAGGGTAGCTGGATCTAAGGTTTCATACATACTCCCAAGGTGATGTTGGGAGTATCTAACAGGAAGGCCTGATATTTTATTAGTCTTCCCCCTATGAGCCAGTGATGACCCTTGACTTTTAAAAAGTGGACTTGGAGCCGGGCGTGGTGGCGCACGCTTATAATCCCAGTACTTTGGGAGGCGGAGACCGGAGGATCCGGGTTCGCAGCCAGCCTCAGCTCTCTCTCTCTCTCTCTCTCTCTCTCTCTACTTAGTGAGGCCCTCCGCAACTTCATGAGACCCGGTTCAAAATAAAGTATAAAAAATAGGGCCGGGGGTGTAGCGCGGAGGTAGAACGCCCCTGGGTTCAATCCCTGGTACCGCAAAAAAAAAAGGTGGACTTGGTGGGGGGCCTGAACCTCCATATGTTGTCCCAAGGTTAATTTGGAGGCCTCATTAACTAACAAAGTAGTTTCAGCCATTGCTTTTAAGTAGCTTGGCCACCCATGAGCCATAGTGTTTAGCTGTTTGGAGAAATAGGCTATTGTTCTTGGGATGGGTTCTAGCTTTGGGGTTAAGAGACCAAAAGTTAAATCTAGCCTTTTATGTGAATTTTACCTCTGTGATAACACATTTTTCTTTGTTTATACTTCCCCAATGGGTGATTAAGACCAAGTAGATAGCCCCTGTGTTGGCCACACATTGGCCTTTTTCTTTTTACTGTTAAGGTCAGCAGAGGCTCCTCAGTCTTTTCCCTCTACCAGTTGTGCCATCTTCCAGGGTGAATCAGGGTCTTGTTGACTATGTGTCTTCTCTTGGGAGTGTGTTCAGGACATTTTTTTCTCTAAGGACCCTCATTTTTGCAGAATGTACCCTGAGTCCTTGTGATTGCTCTTATAGAGAGGTCAGGTGACTTACCAGAGTTGCAGAGCCCTTTTACAGGGGTCTTATTATGGCCTGGGTCCTGGCTGACTTTGGAGGACATGGGCCAAAATATCGACCAGCCTATGTATCAGTTGTTGAACACTAAAAGCCTGTTCCACCTGCCTTGAAGTAAAAGTAGTGGGTTTTAATTTTAACTTTTATAATGTCACACTTACCCCTTCTATTGAACCATAGTATTGAGGTCAGTATTAGTCCTGGGAGTCAGTGTCATAGTCTACATCTTGTGGGTCATGGCTATCATCTCAAAATATTTCTGAGGTTTTTCTGTTAGAAATACTTCTGCAGAATGTTAACAGGCAACAGTTACAGCATTCTACAAGGCAAATACAAAATGAAATTAACAAAAGCAGAACAAATCCAGCTCACAGAATAGTTCAAACCAAGAGACAAAATGTACAGGAATACAAATCTTTACCAAAGGTGTTTAAAGAAAAACCAATTTGCTTGAAAAACAAATCTAGTTTTATCAGAAAACTGTATCTAAGAGTACCCGAGAGTCTTTTTTATGAATCTGATTATAAATGCTTTAGAAAAGAATCAAAACTGTGGATAACAAAAACTTAGAACTGCCATGGTTAGAATTTTGAGGAAAGTTTAGCAACTGACAGAACAATCTAGTTATTTCCATTGTATATAGCATTGTAGGATACCAATTATGACTGATCCCATTATACCACAACCAGATCACAATCAGACTCTCCTTATTATCTCTCCAGAAATACATTAAAACTTTTTAATGCTATTATTTAATAGCATTATTTTAATGTAAATAATAGCATAATTTTATATATGTGTATATCTAAAAGATACTGAATTGAATTTAAACTTCATTAAGAAGGGTATGAACAAAGTCTCAGTGAAAGAACAAAAGTTTAATGGTGAGGATTATTATATAGATTTAAGTTAATATCTTTCCTTATTGTTTTTAGTCAGAGAGGGAAATGCCCTTACAAATGGAAATTTCTCTTATAAAGGGTCAGGAAGTCATCCTTTGGAGAACAACCTCATTGATAGGTCCTTTTAATATAATTTGTTTTTAACCAGATGTAGTCCTTCAATGAGTAAGCCAAAGAGCACTTTTTATGTCCATTCAACCTAGAAAAGCTTCCCTTAAGCTTTCGGGAAGCTTCTTAAATTTTGTCCAGTGCTATTTTTAAGACTCATTTTGTTTGATGCTTATCTTTTGGCTGGAGCAAAAGAGTCAATGCTAGGGAAGTGTTTGGGGTCTGTAAGATGTGCTGCCTACAGGGGTTCCTTTCTAGACAGTTCCCACTGGGTCATAAGTTACCTTTTACTTGTCCCAGAAAGTCCCAAACACTAAGTCTGTGGGGTAGCTCAAGGTTAGAGGAGATCACACTCTTATATGCACCTCCTGAATGAGTTACCAGAGTTCCTTCCAACCCAGGAATGGGGTATGTTTTTCTGATATGAAATTCTACATGGCCATGACATATCATGGGTGAGTCATCCTAACACCTCAGTTAAGACCTTAGTGATAGCTGAGCAAGGTGGTGCCCACCTATAATCCAGTACTTGGGAGGCTAAGACAGGAAGATTGCATATTCCAGGACAGTCTCAGCAACTTATTGAGACCCTGTTTCAAAAACAAAAATAAAAAGGGCTGAGAATTTAGCTCGAACATAAAATGTCCCTGGGTTCAACCCCCAGTACCATAAAAAAACCCAAGACATTAGTCATTTAGGATCATCCTGGCAGGCCATAGGGAACAATTGTCTCTTATCTCTGGAGTAGGAGGCCCCTCATGTAGATAAATATCTGTTGCTATAGCCTTTACCAAGTCTAACAGACTAACAGCTAGACTAATAGAAAAAAGAACATATAAAACAATTACCTTAAATCAGAGATCACTTTCAGATATATAGGAAACAGATGGGAGTCAAAGTGGAAGAGGACAAAGGAGGAAGGAAAGAAACAAAGGAGCAAACCACATCAGGGGACTCAAACCCTTTTCATATAATACACCAGTAGGGGACTCACACCACCAATTAGGGCACTAGAAGCCCTTTCAGAGGAGCCCAGCAACCACTTCAAGGGAATAGGTCCTGTTTTCTTGTTGGCAGATTCCAAAGTGATGAGCCCTGCTGAGAGCCTCTTATACCTCAGTATTGAATAGAACTAAACATAAAGGAGATAAGAGTCAGGCATGGTGGTGCATGTCTGTAATCCCAGTACTTGGAAGGCTGAGATGAGGATTGAAGTTATGAGACCCGCCTCAGCAACTTTGTGAGCTCCTGTTTCAAACTAAAAAATATAATAATAAAATAAAAAGGGCTGGAAGTGTAACTTGGAGATAGAATGCCCCTGGGTGCAATCCCCAGTGCCAATATATAAATAAAAGAAGGGAGAGGAGGAAAAGGAAAGAATTCCAAGGGAAAGGACCACTTCCAAGAATTCCAAGCAGGACCACCACTCCTGCTTGGTGAGTGTTCAAAGGCTGCACCAGATATCAAGGATGGTATCAACTGTCACCCCACTGCCACTTGTATCTGCACAGCCTGGGGCACTTTCCGGCCACCAAAGAAGGGGAGCTGTGGCAAATTGGGTGGACCTACTTTATACCTTTCAGTCTCTGAAAATAAGAGAGGTAAAGGAGAAAGAAAGAGAGGGAAAAGTAGAAGAGGGAAGGGAAAGGAAGAAAGTATTGCCTGCAGGGTGGGAAAAACTAGTGGGCCAGGGAGACTGGAGGCTTCCCCGACCCAGGACATGGGAAAGACACTCTGGGAATCTGCCTAGTCACTGATAGGCATCACATTCAGAGACCTCAACCTAAAAGGTTTCTCCCTGAGGTCCTCTCCATGAACCACCAGAGCTACCAGGTAATACTGCAGATGGGAACTT
>PVJS01000332.1:44745-71209 GCA_004027185.1 Glis glis
CTACACCCCCGGCCCATTTTTTATACTTTATTTTGAAACCGGGTCTCACGAAGTTGCGGAGGACCTCGCTAAGAAGAGAGAGAGAAAGAGAGAGACAGGGAGAGAGAGAGAGAGAGCTGAGGCTGGCCGCGAACCCGGATCCTCCGGTCTCCGCCTCCCAAAGTACTGGGATTACAAGCTTGCGCCACCACGCCCGGCTGGCCCAGCCTTTTATTGAGTGGCTGGGTGGGAAAGGTCTGGTGTTTTTATGATAATCTCTTTAGGGAGTTTCTTTCCTATGGAAAAGACTTAGAGTACCTCCTGACATCACCATACATGTGTTGCTTTTGGTAGATTTGATTAAGATAGGAGGATAAAAGAAAATACCATGACACCACAACAAGGCTTTCAGGGGACTACAGTCAAATGCCATTGGTACTTAATTCTCACCTTCTCTTTGAAACCAGATGAGAGTTCTATGATTTAACTCCTGATAGATAACTGATCTCTTTTAAAATACTATTTATTTGCAGCAACAGATTTCATTGACCACAATCAATAAGGTTACTATAAATTTGTTCTATTTGTTTCTCAACTCGGAACCATCTACTATGATATAGACCTTCTCAAAATTGTCACAAGGAAAAGAATTTTGTCTTGTTCATTGCTGAATTCACTGTGCTGAGAACTATATTTGACACATAGTGCTTAACAAATCCTTTTTTTTTTTTGTACTTAGGATTGAACCCAGAGGCATTCTACCTCTGAGCTATATCCCAAAACCCTATTTTTTTTTAAATTTTGAAACAGGGTCACACTAAGTTGCTGAGGCTGACCTTGAACTTACAATCCTCACATCTCAGCCTCCCAAGTACTGGGATTACAGGTGTGTGCCACCACACCCAGGTAACAAAACCTTTTTGCTTTAATAAATAAAAATACAGTTTTATACTTCTACTTACTGCCTAAAATGTAACTAATTCCAATTATCTTTATCAAGCAAATAAAACTAATGTAACTGAATGACTTAAATATAGGCCTTAAGAATTCCTCCGTTTTGATATTTAAGAGAGAATTTGTGTTTAAATCACAGGCTTACTCTAAAAGCAGTGGGTTAGTTACAGCACAGTTTTTTTCAGTCTTTTCATGATACTGAAATCCAAGCAACTGATAGAGCTAAATCCTCTCCTTTAAATTGTGAGATTTATGAAGTAGCAAGCTAGGAGTTATTTCGTTGTTACTTATGAGTTATTTCAAGGAGAGAACCAAATAGACTTATTAGCACTTTACTGGAATTACTGGCACTTACTTCCCTATTACCTATCTTTTTATATGCAATCCTATTCCAGAAAGGATTGAGTGTGGCTTGCAAAGTTACATAAAACACATTTAGTTGGCATAAATAAAAGCAAAGCAAAGGAAGAAACAAGTGACACAAAATACAAGTAGAAATAGTGCTAAAAAACGCATCATAAGACCTATATGACTGTCGTAACTGAGTCAGAATTTGGCTCTGAGCATTCTACAAGGTTCACTAGAAAATGAAAACCTGATCAGTTACTCAAACCATAGAAATCATAACATAGGAATAGCAATTATAAGATCAGATAGGATATGTGAAAGGTTGGGGAAGGGAAGGGAGAGAGAGGGAGAGGGATCTATGGCAGAACAGGCTTTATTGAGATAAAACCTATGGGGGGCAATCTCCAGGAAAGGATGGAGCCCTTTTCCGCTTACAGGCTGAGGGTTTATAGAGGTTAATCAAAAGGGAAATTCAAATTCTGACTGGTAGTTTGTAAGGCAGAAACGTGGGGGGTCCTTGAGGCTGGAAACGAGTTATCTAAAGGTCTCTTGTGGTTTATGCCAAGCAAGATATGTGGAAGTTCCAGTAAGCAAGATATGGGGACCTGTCCAGTAAGTAGAAAGCCTTCACAAAATGCAGTTGCTTTTACTCTGGCCAGCCATCTAACGATAAGTTCAATAACGTTCATACATGTTACTTCAATATAGATCCCAGCAGCATACAATTTAATAAAAGCAATTCTACAAACAGGAAACACCTCCTAGTGACTTGTCTCTTTCTATTTACCCATGTGTTGTAATCCACATAAACAGCTAAGAATTACAGGACACCGTACCTGGAACAGTCCCTTATATAGAAGAATAGTATCACTTGTTTTTGTATCTGAATTATCTTTTCATTTTTCATGCAATGTATTTCTACATACTAACTGAAGAAATAAAAAATAATCCCATGCCATGCAAGAAAGAACACCAAGAAACCTGATTTATATTACAAGTTTTATGTCTGCTGCTATGTAAAGAAAATTATAATCTTTGCCATTTAAAAACTTGGAAATATTTTACTACCCCCTTTCTATTGGTATAAAGTCTGTGGAGTTCTCCCTGTGCTAGACACAGCATTTAAAAACTATTGTTATTTAATTATTTATGACAAAGATACACAAAGGTTATATTGTTTGACTAAGTCATGATGACTTGACTAAGCAAACAATGCTTTTAAAAGGAATAAAAGCCAGGCGTGGTGGCGCATGCTTATAATCCTAGTACTTGGGAGGCTGAGACAGGAGGATTGCAGGCTCACAGCCAGCCTCAGCTACTTAGTGAGGCCTTCTGCAAATTAGGGAGGCCCTGTTTCAAAATAAAGAATCCAAAAAAAGGGCTGGGGTATAGCTCAGAGGTAGAATGCCCCTGGATTCAACCCCCAGTGCCAAATAAATAAATAAATAAATAAATAAATAAATAAATAAATAAATAAATAAATGGAATATAGTAAAATTCTACTTGATATATAATTGTTTTGCCTTTTAAAAATAATATTAAAAAGAAAATAGCTTAGTTTTTAAACCAAGTGTTGGGAGGTTGGAACTTTTAGATTTACATGTAACAAGCCTTGTGCCACCTTCATATGCTAAACACTGCACTAAACACTTTTATACCATTTATACCAGAGTAAGTATCCTGGCAACAAATCTGGGAAGAGAACAGCATCATTCCTATTTTACAGATAAAGACAGATAAAGAAGCTGAGGCTCTACTGTGGAGGCTAGTGAACTTCTTCTATAAAGGACCAGAGGGCAAATATTTTAGACTCTGTAGGACATTCAGGCTCTGTCACAATGGCTCAGTTCTGCTGCTATAATGTGAAAGCAGCTACCAACAATACTTAAACTAGTGAGTGTGGTTGTTTTCCAATAAAACTATATTCACAAAACAGATGGCAAGTCCGTAGGCTATAGTTTGCTTACCTCTTCAAATCATTAGTAAATTTCTCAAGATCACTAAGTCAAGAAGAAGGGGAATTTGGATTTAAATTCAGATTTTCTGCTTTTACGCTAATGAAAGTTCTTTTTACCTCCCCATAGTTTCTTCAGTATCTAGATAGCCACTTTAAAACAACTATTTGTGAACAACTTTTAGTTCATTATTTTCAAATCTAGCCAAAATTATATTCAGCAAATTTGGTAGGAAAGAGTATTAACTCAATCAACAATCTACTAGTAGATTTTTATACTTTCATTGGTGCATTGTAATCTCACATCATAATGTAGTTCATAGTGATAGTGACATACATGCACATAGTGCTTGGTGGGCTTTCCCCTGGCTCCCTCCCCATATCCCCCTTCCTCAAACAGGATATTGAAATTAGCGTTGGTATTCTTACATATGTACGTAATGTCAATGCAAATGATTCCTTCATTGATTCTCCCTCTTCCCCCACCCCCAACAACTTCCCTTAGACTACCTCCCTGGCTTCACTGAAATTTCTCCTCCATTATATGAGTCCCTCTGGTATCCCAATTACTCCCAAGCTGCAACATATGAGAGAAATCATATAACCCTTCTCTTTCTATGAATGACTAATCTCACTGTTATACTTAGCTATAGAATGGCCTCTTGAAGAGATCATAAATTGCTGTTTGGAGTTTATGTAATTGAGTCATGAGGGTTGTAATCCCAACAGTGGATAAATCCATAATGGATTTATCTGGGTGATGGCCTAGGCCAGTAGAGTGTAGCTGGAAAAGGGGATCACTGGGGATGTGACCTTGGGGATTATATATGGTTCCTCTTCCCCTTACTCTCTCTCTTGCTTCTGACCTCCATGATGTGAGGAGCAAAGCTTGAGGTCTCCCTCTCTCCACTTCCCACCACTATGCTCTGAGATACATGGTCCCTGGCCTCACATGGACTGAACTCCAATATCTCCAAGGAAAACCGTGAGCTAATAAATTTTCCTTCCTCTGAGGTACATTGTCAAATCTTTAGATTATAGCTGAGAAGATGCTGATGAAAACACCCACTTAATATAATGTTCTCCAGGTCCATCCATTTCCCTGCAAATTACATAATTTTGTTCTTTATTGCTAAGTAGAATTCCATTGTGTTTATATCCCATAATTTTGTATTTCACTCATCTGTTGATGGACACCTAGGTTGTTTCCATAATTTGGCTATTGTGAATGATGCTGCTATAAACATGGATATGCATATATTGCTATAATATTCTGATTTCAGTCCCTGAAATTTCAGTTCAGGAGTGGTATACTTGGATCATATGGTGGATCTATTTCCAGTTTTCTGAGGAATCTCCACATTGATCTCCATAGTGGCTGTACTAATTTACAATCCCACCATCA
This sequence comes from Glis glis, assembly GCA_004027185.1. NCBI lineage: Eukaryota > Metazoa > Chordata > Mammalia > Rodentia > Gliridae > Glis > Glis glis. The sequence goes on from PVJS01000332.1 coordinate 49,386, forward strand.
GTGTAGAAGAGTTCCTATTTCCCCACATCCTCACCAGCATTTATTGTTGTTTGGCTTCTTGATGATTGCATCATCTGATGGGGTTAGAGGGAATTTGAGTATAGTTTTGATTTGCATCTCCCTGATTGTTAATGATGTTAAACATTTTTTCATGTATGTGTTGGCCATTTAAAATTCTTCTTTTGTGAAGTGTCTGTTTAGTTCCATTGCCTATTGCTTGAGTTATTTTTTTTTTAGTGTTTAGTCTTTTAAGTAATTTGTATATTCTAGATATTAGTCCTCTATCAGAGGAATAGCTGGCAAAGATCTTTTCCCATTCTCTAGGCTCCCTCTTTAGATTCTTGATGGTTTCATTTGATGAGCAGAAGCTTTTTAGTTTAATGTTATTCCATTTATTAATTCTTTCTTTTTTTTTGATTTCCTAAGCTTTTGGGTTCTGATTGAGGAAATTTCTACCTGTGCCGATATGTTAGAGTATAGTCTCTCATCTAATTTCCAGGTTTTTCATCCATCTGGAGTTGACTCTTTTGCAAAGTAAAAGGTAGGTATTTATGTTCATTTTTCATTTTTTGTTTTGTTTTGTTTTGTTTTGTTTTGTTTTGTTTTGTTTGCGGTACTGGGGATTGAACCCAGGGGCATTCAACCTCTGAAATACACCCCAGTCCTATTTTTTATTCTTTATTTTGAAACAGGGTCTCACTAAGTTGCGAAGGGCCTCACTAAGTAGCTGAGGCTGGCCGCGAACCCGGATCCTCCAGTCTCAGCCAACCAAGTACTGGGATTGCAAGCATGCACCACCACACCCAGCTTATGTTCATTTTTCTACAAATGGGTAACCAGTTTTCCCAACACCATTTGTTGTAAAGGCTGTCTTTTCTCCAACATATGTGTTTGGCATCTTTGTCAAAAAACAATTGGCTATAAGAGTGTGGATTTGTTTCTGTATCATCTATTCTGTTCCATTGGTCTATGTGTCTGTTTTTGTGCCAATATCATGCTGTTTTTATTACTATAGCTCTGTAGTATAATTTGAAGTCAGGAATTGTGGTGCCTCCTGCATGGTTCTTATTGCTGAGAATTGCTTTGGCTATTCTGGGGCTTTTGTTTGTACATATGAAATTTATGACTGATTTTTCTAGTTCTGTGAAGAATGACATTGGTATTTTGATAGGGATTTGACAATATTTATCTTTCTATTTAAAAGCATGGGAGATCTTTCCATCTTTTAAGAACTTCTTCATTTCTTTATAATTTTCATTGTAGAGATCTTTTACCTCCTTGATTAGATTTATTCCTAGGTATTTTAATGTTTTTGAGGTTTTTGTGAATGGAATTGTTTTCTGGATTTCTTTTTTGGTGTATTCATGGTTGGCATATAGAAAAACTACTGATTTTTTTAGATTGATTTTGTATCCTGCTACTTTGCTGAATTTGTTAATCAGCTCTAGAAGTCTTTTGGTTGAATTTTTGGGGTTGTCTAAATATAAGATCATGTCATCTTCAAATAAAGATAATTTCAGTTCTTCTTTTCCTATTTGAATTCCTTTGATATCCTTCTCTTCCCTTATCACTCTGACTAAAGTCTCGAGTACTATATTGAAGAGGTGTGGCGACAGTGGGCATCCTTGTCTTTTTCCTGATTTTAAAAGCAATTCCCAGTTTTTCCTCATTCAATATGATGTTGGTTTGGGGTTTATTGTATATTCCCTCATTTATGTTGAGGTAAATTCTTTTTATTCCAATTTTCTGCAGTGTTTTTAACATGAATGGGTGTTGGATTTTGTCATTTCATCATCTACTGAGATGATCATGTGATTTATGTCCTTAGTTCTATTCATGTGGTGAATGATGCGTATTGATTTGCATATGTTAAACTAACCTTACATCCCTGGAATGAAACCATGGTGTTACAATTTTCCTGATATGGTTTTGAATGTGTATCACTAGTATTTTGTTTAGAATTTTTAAATCTATGTTCATCAAGGATATTGGTCTGTAAATTCTCTTTTCTTGAGGTATTTTTATTCAGTTTTGGTACTAAGATGATACTGGCCTCATAGAAGGAGTTTGGAAGGATTCCATCTTTTTCAATTTCATGGAATAACTTGAGAAGTATTGGGTTTAGTACTTCCGTAAAGGTTTTATAGAATTCAGCTGGGAATCTGTCTGGACCTGGGTTTTTCTTTGATGGAAGGCTTTTTATTACTGTTTCTATATCTTTGTTTGCTATTGGTTGGTTTAGTTTTACTATATCCTCTTCATTCAATTTTGGTGGGTTGAATGTGTCTAAAATCTGTTGATGTCTTCAATGTTTTCCAGTTTATTGGAGTATAAAATTTCAAAATAGTTTCTGATGATCCTCTGGATTTCTCCACTCTCTGTGGGAATTTTAATAATTTGGGTTGAGTCTCTCTTTTTTTGTTGTTGTTTTTGTTTATGGTTAGGCTGACTAAGGGTTTATCAATCTTGTTAATCTTTTCAAAAAACTAGCTTTTCCTTTTGTTGACCTTTTGTATTGTTTTATTTGTTCTGTATTTCATTGATTTCTGCCCTGATCTTAATTATCTCTTGCCTTCTACTGGCTATGAAATTAATTTGTTCCTGTTTTTCCAGAGCCTTGAGGTGTGTCATTAAGTTGTTTATTTGGTGACTTTCAGTTTTTCTTATGTGGACACTCAGTGCTATAAATTTTCCTCTTGAAACCTCCTTCAATTCTAGGAATTTTTTTATTTCTCCCCTTATTTCTTCTGATTCAGCCCTCATTCAAAAGTGTAACATTCATTCTCCATGTATTTATGTAATTTCTTTTGGTCTTCCTGTTGTTGATTTCTACTTCATTTCATTAAAATCTGAAAAGATGCAAGGAATTATGTTACATTTTTTAAAATTTTCTGGTATTTGCTTTGTGGCCCAGTATGTGGTCTCTTTTGGAGAAGTTCCATGAGCAGCTGAGAAGAATATGTATTCAATTGTTGGTGGTTAAAATATTGTTTATATGTCTATTAGGTCTATTTGGTTTATAGTATTCTTTAGGTCTGAAGAGTCTTTATTCATCTTTTGCCAGGAAGATTGATCTAGTGGTGTGAGCGGTGTGTTGAAGTCTCCCAATATTATTGTATTTGGATCTATTGGTACTTAATGTCCTGAAGATTTTTTTTTATTAAAGTGGGTGCACCCACAGTTGGGGCATAAATGTTTACTATCATTACATGTTCTTGCTGGTTTGTTACTTTTGTTAGTAAAAGTGGCCCGTTTTGTCTCTTCTGATAAGTTTTAGCTTAAAGTCTACTTTGTTAGATATGAGTGTTGTTACACCTGCTTGTTTTGAGTCTCCATTTGCATGGTATGTCTTTTTTCATCTTTTCACCTTTAGCCCATAGATATCTTTGCCTGTAAGATGAGTTTCTTACAAGCAGCATGTAGTTGAATTATGTTCATTAACCCACATTTCCAGTCTATGCTTTTTACTTTGGGAATTTAGAACTTTGATACTCAGTGTTATTATTGAGAGATACTATTTCCTCTCATTTTGAGTTATGTTTTCTGTTGATACAGTGTTATTTCTCGTTCACTTGCCCATCTGGTGGAATTTTCCCCTTCTCTAGTTCTGGTATTTATTTCTTTTTTGTGTTTCATCTCTTTAAGTATTTTCTCTAGTGCTGGCTTGGAAATCATGAATTCTTTTAGTTTCTGCTTATCTTGGAAGGTTTTTATTTCTCCATTAATTTTGAATGATATCTTTGCTGGATATAGCAGTCTTGGTTGGAAGTTGTTTTTGTTCAGTGTTAGGAGTACATCATACCGGTCCCTCTTGGACTTCGTAATTTGGGTTGAGAAATCTGGAGTGATTCTTATTGTTTTGCTCCTGAATGTCACCTGTTCTTTTTTTCTTGACACATTTAGGATTCTTTCCTTAGCCTCTATGTTAGTCATTTTGAGCATTATGTGGTGTGGAGAAATTCTTTGATCTTGTCTTGGTGTTCTGAATGTCTCCTGTACAACTCCTTTTTTATGTTTGGGCAAATCTCCGATATTATTTCTCTGAAGAGGTTTCTAATGCCCTTGGTTTGAGCTTCTAGACTTTCTTCAGTGCCTATTGTGTGTAAGTTGGTCATTTCATATTATTCCATATTTCTTTGATGTTCTGGTTTTGTTGTATTGCCTTCTCCATACTATTGTCTGTGTGGTCAGTTTTGAATGAGCTGTCTTCCAAGAGTGAAACTCCATTTTCCATGCAGTCTACTCTTCCAGATGTTGTTTCTATTGAGGTATTTAATTCATTTATTATTACCTTCATTTCACTCAAAGTCTTTTTGGTTCTTACTTTGGGGCCTCAATTTCTCTATTGATATGTTCATTCATAATCTTTACACTTACTCTGATTTCATTTTTGAGTCCTTTGGTCATATTGAAAATAAAAATTCTGCAAGCATGGTGGCGTATACCTGTAATCCCAGTACTTGGGATGTTGAGACCGGAGGATCTCAGGATTGAGGACAGCCTCAGCAAATAGAAGGACTTTCATCAATCTAACAAAACCCTGTTTCAAAATAAAAATTAAATAGGGCTGGGGGTGTAGCTCATAGTTAGGATGCCTCTGGGTTCAATCCCCAGTACCACACAACAACAAAAAATAGAAATTCTGAATTCTCCTCGCATTTTTTGCAGCTCAGTATTGGTAAACTCCCTTGTTGTTGAGTTGTGGGAGTTTATTATTTTCTCGTTGGTCTTCATTCTCAGGTTTTCCGAATTCTCAGGTTTGTATTTCTGTTCTCTTGGTATCCTCTTCTTCTTTATGTGAGAGTCCCATGTCCATTTGCTATCCCTTTATAATAAGTCCTATGCTGTGGGTATATATTTGCCTCAACAAATCTGTCTCATACAATCAGACTTTTGCGTTTCTCTCCCAGAACCTCTTTAACAAGATATAGTTCTTAGTCAGTGTAGGTAAACAGGACTCTGATTGGCTGCTGGCCACCTTGCTGTCCAGGCCCAAACTCAGCAGGGTCAGAGACTATGATGTTCTGTTCAGAGCCTGTGGCCTGCTGTTTGGGATTTAATACCCCACAGACACCACCACTGCTCTGCTAGTTGTGAACCTATGAACACTGCAGAGTGCTGACCTCCAGTGTCTGTGTCCACTGGGCCTAAGCTCAGCAGAGCCAGAGATTACTATGTTCTGAGCTTATGGCCCAGCTGGTTGAGCTTTGGTGGTCCAGGGACACCACCACTGATCTGTTGGTTGCAACGGATGCAGAACAGCCATCACTTGCTTGTGTGATCGCCAGGCACAAACTCTGCTGGCAGAGAGAGTGTTGTGTTCCCAGCCTGTAGTTGTGATCACATGAACCCCTGCTGTCCCTGGCCTCCCTGCTTTCAGGTCCCAAAGCTCTTGCAGGGAGAGATTGTACTGTTCTGAGACTGGCGCTTGGGTGGCTCAGTTATTTATCCACATCCACAGGCTGGGCTTTCTGGGGAGTCACAGTCTTGAGGTATTCAAGAGCAGAGAGAAGAATGTGATTGCTTTTGATGATGGTGTTCTGCAATTACTGGCTGAATTCCTTGCCCAGCCAAAATTTATTTCAGAAATTAAATATATATATTTCATAAATTAAATGGAAATAAAGACGTTTTAAGAAGCTAAAACAGAAAGGAATTCATTGCTAGCATATCTGCTGTAATAGAAATTTTAAAGGAAGTTCTTTAGGCACAAGAACATATTAATGATATCTGTTTTCTCAAAAGAATTAAGAACACTGAAAATAATAAGTAGATAAATATGAAAGACATGTTTTTCAATTTATTTAATCACTTTAGAAGATAATTAAATGTTTAAAATAATACTAATGAATCATAGGGTTTATAACATAGGTATAAGTAAAATGTAAAACAGCAGTGGAATAAAAACAAGAGAGAATAAAGATGAGTTTATCATTTAAGGTTCTTACACTGTACATTAAGTGGCATGATACTATTTAAAGGTAGAGCATGAAAAATGAAAGAAGTGCATTATAAACCCCAGGGAAGACACTTAAAAATTTAAAGTAGTTATAGTCAATAAACCTAAGAGCTAAAACTATACAACTTCTAAAAGAAAACATAAGAGAAGAACCTTGTGACCTTAGCTTAGGCAATTTTCTTTACATAGAGTAAAAGAATGCAAAATAAATGAACAGAATTTTATAGATATTTTTTAAAGAATGATAGTCTGGCATGGTGGCACATGCTTGTAATCCCAGTACTTGAGAGACTGAGACAGGAGGATCACAGGTTCAAAGCCAGCCTTAGCAACTTAGGGAGGCTCTCAACAATTTAGCAAAATCCTGTTTCCCATTTAAAAAAATAAAATGGAGCTGGGAATTTAGATCAGAGGTAGAATGTCCCTGTGTTCAATCCCCAGCATGTACACACACACACACACACACACACACACACACACACACACAGTTTGATACAAAAGACATCATTGACAAAGGGGAAAGTGCATTAAAAGCCAATATTGGAAAATATTTATATAAGAAAACATGCATCCAAAATATATTGTTTTCTCTTTCAACTGGAAAATAAAGACAAACAATCCAATTTTTTCAAATGCCTGCAAAGATTTGAATAGACACTTCACGAAAAAAGATCTAGGAATGACACATTAGCATATGAATAGGCTAAAAACTTTACTAGTCATTAAGGAAGTATAAAATTCCACTACACATTTACTAGAATGTCTATAATTAAAAGACTGACAATACCAAGTAGGGTCAGGATATGTAGCAACTAAAATTCTCATACACTGGTGAAATGAAAAAACAATATTGTCACTTTTAGGAAAGTTCAGCACTGTTTTATAAAGTAAACCACATACCTACTCTTTGACCTCGCAATTCTACAAGTAGGTATTTGCCCAAGAGAAATTACAAAACGTATGTGACGCAATCCTGGAACTCCGACCGGCGGAGTCCAGGAAAGAAGACACACAGACGTCCGTTTTCTGATGGTGCAGCTTCCAGCTTCTTCCCTTTATTCTCCCAGCACGCACGCTTACATCCAGCCAAAAAACCCCTCCCTCAACGTCCCATCAGCCATCATCCAATCACATCTCTCTCACGCCATGTACATTCAAGCTAAACTTCTCCTCATTGGCTCTTAAGCAGCAGGCACGCTCTGCTACGCAATGGACATGCGCCAAGCGCGTGCGCCTCTCAACTGCGCATGCGCTAGGTCTGGTAAACAAGCGCAGGTCACAGGACCTGGCAGCCAGCCACGGCGCCATCTTGACTGGCTCAACCGAGCCCAGCTTCCTACAGTATGTCCACACAGAGATTACTATTTGAATATTCATAGAAGCTTTGTTCATAAATCTCCAAACTGAAAACAACCTAGCTGTACCTTAGCTGGTAAATAGTACAAATAAATTGTGGTAGATTCATACAATGGAATGTTGCTCATACAGACACAACTGACATACACAACAACATTGATGAATCCCAGAAGCATTGTGCTAGTGAAAGAAGCCAAATAAAATGTGTAAAGTGTATGATTCTGCATGTATGAAAGACTAGAAGGAAAAATCTGTGGTGATAGAAGCAAACCAGTGATTCCTGGAGGCTGAGAAGAGGTGGGAAGGAAATGGCTACCAAGAGGCAGAAAGGGACATGAGGGTGGTAGAGTGTTCTGTATTAGGACTGTTGCAGTGGTTAGAGGTCTATATAATGTAGTCAAAACTCATAGAGCTATGTATTTAATATGGATTAATTCCATTATATGTAAGTTTTACCTCAGAAAAGCTGATTTGTAAAATGTGTGCACACACATGTTCACTTACACGCACATGCACACTCACACACTGCCAATTCAGCTTCCGTATCATTGTTAAGAGGATTCATTACAAAACTACAATTCATTCACCAACTAAAGGTTCTCCAACAACTCTTCATTTTTTTAAAAATTAAGTATAAATCCATTTCCCATGTTATTTACAGAATTCCTTTATGATCAGTTTTCTGCCTTCCTAAATACTTGCGTTTTCACTATTACTTTGATTTTTCCTACACCCTATCTACTCTACAGTACCTGCATATTCTCAGAATATGCCACAATGTTTTATGACTGCATTCTTTGGAACATGCTGTTACCTTTTCTTATAATGTCCTTAAAAATTCTGCTTAAATGTCAACTCCTTTATTAAGCCTACTCAGCCCAGCCCCATTATGGTTTATCTCTTTCCTCTAGAATTTTGCACATTAGTATCTATTTTGCTTGATTGCAATTCTTATGTGTCTGAATCATTTTGTCTTATTCATTTTATTTCTATAATACATATTTTGATTTTTTTTTTTTTTGGTGGGGGTACTGGGGTTTGAACCCAGGGCATTCTACCTCTGAACTACACACCAGCTCTTTTTATTTTTTATTTTGAAACACGGTCTCCCTAAGTTGCTGAATCTGGCCTCAAACCTGTGATCCTCATGTCAGCCTCCCAAATCCTGAGATTACAGGAGTATGCCACCATGCCCAGCTGATATCCACTATTAATAAAGGAAAGGAAATTCTAGGACTGTTGGAAATAAAAAGGAGAAGGAAGGAGGAGGATGTAACACATTTAAATGCCTACAGGTGGCAGGAAATTTGCACCACAAATAGGAGAGTAGATCTTTTTAATCTCATTTCACAAATGAGCAGACTCAGAATTGAAAATCAGTGCCCTGTCATCACCCACCCATTAAGTGACAGGATCTTAGTTCAAACTCAGGTCTGTCCAAGTCTAAATTCCATCTTGTCTTCAATATATCAGAAAGAAGGAAGTGAACGGTCTGTGTACTATAGAGTAATATGAACAGATAAGTTTCCCTTCTATTTCCTTCACAAATAGATGACCAAATACTACAAATAAGAGGGGATGCTTTTAGTATCCTAAGTTAGACATACTACCATAGGTTATTATTTATCAGACAGCAACATCATTCATTCATTTCTAGAATTGCAGCATGCTGTTGCACAATGAGAATTGCACTCAACAGCACCCACCCCACAATCTATGTGACTGCCACCTTCACAGTCACACTTGGTGGCTGCGCTGGTTTGTTCATGAGTTAAACAGATATTCACTCCATGTCTGCTATGTGCTAGGCTCTGATTTGAGTACATAATGATTAATAGGGAGTTTAGTACTTAAAAGGGGAAATGGACAAAGAGACTGGTAATTAACAGTCCTTTATAGGGGGCAGAATGACTTGGTCTTTCTTAAGAGACTTCTGACTTAGAGACCAGACAAATATCTGGGATTACCAATCTCTCTCTCTCTCTCTCTCTCTCATTACACACATACACATACACCACCTTTTATTCTTTTGCCCTCAGCTCAGAGTTACTGCTTCTCAGAGTATTTGGTGAGCAAAGCAGAAATGGCCTCATTTCTGGTTTCTTTTTTTTGGAAGAGTCTGGGAGACTGTGAGTTGTTAACTCATTATAGATCTCTTAGGTAAATTATAAGGCAAGAAGCAAATCTTTGTCCATGACTATTGTATGCTTTTCTATACTTAGCATCAAAGCTACTAGGCTCTCAGGGGCAAAGATGAGAATGAACACAAGAAGAGAAGGGATATAGAAATCTCTTTCCGCTAGACTTATAAATCTCCTGAGAGGAAGACCCAGTATATTGCTCCTCCCTCTACCTGTCTCCCAACCGCACCCTGCACAAACTCTAGTGCTAGACTGCACTTGAATATCAAAAGAATGAATGCATTATTGAATAATAGATGCAAGAAAGCATTAGTCAGGAAATGTGGAAATCTCAGTGAATGGAAGAGAATGTCCTAATCAGAGAATCAGAGAGAGAAAGGAGGAGGAGGAGGAGGAGGAGGAGGAGGAGGAGGAGGAGGAGGAGGAGAGGGAATGACAAGTTACAGGTACTGGAAAAAGGCTAGTATTAAACGAGTTTAGAACAAGGGGGTTAATAAGAGGTGGAGGCTAGAGATGTAATTCTGAGTCAGAGCTGATCAACTCAATTATTCAGCATCATAAATTTGTTGAATAAATTGCTTCCCTTTCCATGGACTAGTTTGGCATTTTCTAGCATGTTATAATATCTAGATAATAAGGCATTAAGCCACCTTCTACATATCATTATGGATTTATGGGGGCATCACAATAAACACATCTATAATTTTAAGTATGAACAAACATAATGGTTTAAAACAGATAACATATTTTATATTTTTCCCAATCTTAGCAACTTTCTCCTAGTTGTCATGGTTGGCTAATAAAATCATTCTATAATTTAAACATACTGTTAATTGGTCTGAAAATTAACATTTTCTTTCTCATGCCTGTGGCAATCACTTCTAAGAGCTTCATTTTAATTAGAAATGTCCAATTATAATAAATGCCTTTAATGAGGATATAAAAAGACAGGAATAAACGCAGAAGAAATTGAAATAGAGAAGAAAAGTTCTAAAGAGCAACAATTATTCATTTTCTTGTAATTGCCCTCAGAATTCACTATCTCCCTTAAAAATGGGAAATCTGAATTATACATAATATATTAGTAACAATTGCACTTTGAGAGATTTCATATAAGGCCATACATCTCCTTCTGAGCACTTAAGGGTAATAGTATACATTTTAAATTATTCTAGAATAAAAAGGGTTAATCCTTTCCTATCTCTCCTAGATCCTTGTTCAGGTGAAAAGGCTGCAAGAAGAGGAACTGTCAAGTGCTAACACGTATTCATTTTAACTTATGATTTCGTATCTTAACTTTAAGAATGTTTAATTTCTTGGCTTTAATTCTTAATTACTGAAACATTAACTCTGCCAGCTCTGGGTTCATATAGCACACATGTGGGAATATTTCCTGACCAGCTCTTAAGAAATAATTGAAATTCTGAGTTTCTGGCCAGACTTGTAATCACACAAGTATCATTGGAAGAAGTCTATTTTAATAAAACCTATAAGAACATTTTCTTTTGACATGTTAGTATCTGTATAAGGATTGAAGAGCACATGCAAATTAGTGGTCTGTGTAGCTGAATTGATTTAAATTTAGAGGCAGGGCCGGGCCTGGTGGCACACGCTTGTAATCCCAGTACTTTGGGAGGCGGAGACCGGAGGATCTGGGTTCGCGGCCAGCCTCAGCTCTCTCGCTCTCTCTCTCCCTGTCTCTCTCTCTCTCTCTACTTAGTGAGGCCCTCCACAACTTCGTGAGACCCGGTTTCAAAATAAAGTATAAAAATAGGGCCGGGGGCGCAGCGCGGAGGTAGAACACCCCTGCGTTCAACCCCCGGTACCACAAAAAATAAATAAATAAATAAATAAATAAATAAATAAATAAATAAATAAATTTAGAGGCAGGAAAAACTTGGACAACCATGTCTCCACTACCAAACTTCTGATTTTGCTCCACTTTTGCCCAAAAGTTCCTTTAGAAAACACCACAGGCAGTTCATGTAATAAATATATGCCTACTATTTTTTTTACTATACATTGGATTTTTTATTCTACAATTTTAATTCTTATACTTCTACAAGTTAGATAGGTTGGGTCTTTTATCTAATTTATTGATAAGAAAAATGGGGACCAGAGATGTGACTAATGTCAGCTAAGAAGAATCTAAGTCTGTGTAACTCTAAAGCCTCTGGATTTTACTCTATACCCATAGGTGCATAAGTTTTTAAAACACAAAATTAGTGACTTGGAATATTTAGCAAATTCACTCCTAGTATCCATCTTTTAGTACTTTTTCCCTTAAGAATAAAGGAAATACTGTATTTTCATTAGAGAAGTCTAAAATAATGTATCCCTATTGAAAAGCTTTTCTGAAAAATTCTGAATAGAAGAGACCCAGAATGAACATATTTCTTTTGAAGCTTGTGATTGACTCCACAATCTAAGTGTTTTAGTAAGCATTTTGTCACTGTGACCAAAATACCTGACAATACTCCTGTAGAAATGTTCATCACAAATTTTATTATTTAAAATGCGGGGAGGGAATGTTCTCTGCCTTTGTGATTATATTAAGATCTAAAGGTGTTAGTTTTTTCTATGGGGTGAAAATTAAAGGTCAGCCTTAGTAAACAGAGTATACTTAGTGTTATAGTTTGGATATAAAATGTTCCCCAGAGAAGCTCATACGTTAGACTATGAAGCCAGGTCCCAAGGCGAGACATGGCTGGAGTTGGTGGGTCACTGGCAGTGTGGCCTTGGGGACTGCGTCTGCCCCTGGGCACCCTACTCTCTCTTGCTGTGCTTCCCTCTGCCATGAGGTGACAGGGGGGTTTACTTTGTCATGTCCTTATGTCCTGCTGCCAAGTGGTTTCTACCTTGCAGTCAGCCTACCCTGAATTGAAACCTTTGAAACTCCTAACGCTGTGAGCCAATAAACCTTTCTTCCTTTGAGTTGAGCTTGTCAGGTATTTTAGTTGTAGAGGAACAGAAATACCCCACTTCCAACCACACCTTTGACTGGATGGAGTGTAGAAAATAAACACATGGTCTCCAGAACCATTTGGCTTGAGTTTATATTCCAGCCTTGCCGTGTTGAATATGCCTCAGTTTCCCCATCTATAAGATAGAGATAGTAACATATTTCCTTCACATAGTTGTTGTAAGGGTTAAATGTGAAACATCCACAAGGATGCCTGGAACACAATAGACTCACAATTAATACTAGCTATTGTTAATACTTTGAAGAAGTTGTTTTGTTCTCCAACTCCATACTGATATTATTATAGAAATTCCATTTATACTTTCAATTTAATTTAAAAAACATTTTTTTATTTCCAAACTTTATCAGTCTCTCATTAAATACTCAGAGGAAAATATCCTACCTGTGTCTGAGCACTATTTCAACCTCACGGGTCACAAACGTCCCTCTATTCATGGCTTCTTTGTACTTTTAGGTTTTATGATCATGTGTTTTTAAAATACACAGAGCACTCACACTCTGCTGTCTTTATTCCCTCAGTTTTTAATGGGAATAATAAATATTCTCACTTATTAATTCACTCTCCATCACACCCCATGTAATAGCATGCAATTCTTTTTGCATACTTTTTTAGTAGCCATGATCATTAAAGCCAACAATCGTTTCTTTTGTTTTGTATTAAATCATATAAACAACCAATTTACAGATGTTAACCCACCCATCCCAGTTTTCTGGGGATTTCTGAATTTAACTAAGAGTTGTGTTTAGTCTTTAGTAGCTTCTTTTCCAAAATAGGACATCAGGTCAATTGATATTTCTAGTGTATATCAGGGTAAAAAAAACAAAACAAAAAAAACCCTTTCTATCTCTCAATGCCTTTTATTCTGCATACTTGTGATAATAATGTCTTCCTCAGTGCCCAAACCAAAATATTTTTTTTTGTTTCCATCTTAACCATTTTATCATCTGTCTTCTTTAAGGAAATGTTGCCAGAATATCAATATTTCCCCCATTAGAAGGCTAAAGAATTGGTATTCACATAATTTGGTAAAATATAGATGTAATTGTGATTCTTTCCCTTAGTCAAGTATATATAGGGTGGCGGCACCCTCCATGGTCATCTGAGGTCATGGTGGATCCTTGGACACAGCACCCGCCACCTCTACCCAGTTTTTTCTGTGACTTCCCTCCCACCCTCTCCTCAGTGCCTCACCAATTCTGCAATGTGGGTCGTCTCTCGCCACACATGGGGAGATGGTCATTGACTAGTTTCTCTGTGCAATTATTGAAGTTGCACTTATTACTTACAATCTCTTCTGCTGAAATGAAGCCTCATCTTATTTCATTTGGCCTGAAGAACTGCTGAACTTCATCTTTAATCCCCTTAACAGCATGGCACATACTATTTTGGTTTTTTAAATGAAAAAAATAATAGTGACTTCAAGATAGTAATCGGAGATTTTTACTTTTTTCCTACCTTGCATTGTGTGTTTAATAATCCAGGGCAAATGAAAGTGACAATATTAGAGTATGCAGTGGAGTCAGGGAAGTCTGCCCAGCAGGTCCAAAGCTTGGTGCCCATCCGCTGCCACACACAGATGACACATTAGCCAAAGCAGGAGCCACCGTGTCTCAGACTGCTTTCTTCATTTCCTTAAAGGTCTAGTCCAGGAAGCAGCAGAAGTGTCGCCAGAACATTAGAAGATCGTGGAATTATTTAGGCTTGTGGTTGGGCCCCTCTAAACAAAAATGACTAACTCAGTCAACTTCTGCCTTGTTTGAATCTCTCATTAGAGCTCTGCAAAGATGCAGATTCAGTGATGTAAACAGAGTTTTATCTTCTAGCTGCTCTCCTGTTCCTCCCTCTGATCATTGTAGTGGTTTGAAAATAAAATGCCCCCAGAGCCTTCATGAAAACCAGGTGGCAATTTTGGTTTTGTTTTGTTTTGTTTTGTTTTGGCTGTACTGGGGATTGAACCCAGGGGCATTCTACCTCCAAGCTACACCCCCCGCCCTATTTTTTTAATTCTTTATTTTGAAACAGGGTCTCACTATGTTGCGGAGGGCCTCACTAAGTAGCTGAGGCTGGCCGTGAACCTGGATCCTCCGGTCTCAGCCTCCCAAGTACTGGGATTACAAGTGTGCACCATCACGCCTGGCCAGGTGGCAATTTAGGAGGCAGGGCTTGGTTGTAATCTCAGCAGTGGAAAAATCTCAACAGTGGATAAAACCCCTGTAATGGATTGATCTGGGTGGTGGCTCAGGCCAGTAGGGTATGGCTGGAGAAGGTAGGTCCCTGGGACTGCAGCCTGGGAGTTAAAAAGGGTTCCTCCTCCTCTTGCTTTCTCTCTCTTGCTTCTGGACTCCATAATGTGGGAGCAAAGCCTTTTTTTTTCCCTCCCACCACCATGCCTTCCACCACCATGCCCTGAGATCCACAGTCCCCGGCCTCACATGGAATGAACCCGAAACCATGAGCAAATAAATTTTCCTTCCTCTAAGTTATATGGTCAGGTCTTTAATTATAGCAGTGAAAATACTGACAAATACAGAAATTGGTACCAGAGAAGTGAGATTGTGGCTATATCTAAGTATGACCATGTGGATTGTGAGTCTTTGGAACTAGTTTGTGAGAAGAAATTGGAAGGGCCAGAATGTGTCTAGAAAGATAGATAGCAGAGACTGTGCTCAGGAGATTTTGGAGGGCAAAGAGGACTCCATGGAGTAGAGGCCACATGTGTCACATTCTGGCAAAGAACTTATCTTCATTTTGCCTGTGTTCTGAAACTGTGTGAGACAGAATTTGAAAATGTTGTACTGATTAATAAACTGGCAAAGGAAATCTTAAAACAGCAAAATATCCAAACTGCATTATGGATACTGATGTTCACATTCAGCAAATTTTACACAGAATTTCAAAAGCAGAAAGTAAAGCAGAGAGACTTTATAGATTTGCAGTTTGGCCAGAAAGGCATGTGTAAAGCTGGGGTCCAGATAGATGTTGTTGTGAAAGAAAGTAAGATGGTTGAAAAGAAGGAGGAAGCAGTGGTTGTGATGGGGGTGGGTCAACAATGGCCACGTTAGAGGTGGCCAATGGATTTGGGGCCAGCAGTAGCCCAGATATACACAGGTCCAGCTGTGGTCTGGATAGGGTGGACCCTGCTACTGTGATTGAAAAGGGCCCAGCTGCAGTAATTAAAGAGGTCATGAAGACCTTTCCTGCTGGTGGTCAATCTTTGGTCTCACATAATGCTGACTTTGTTGAAAATAAGGAGCCATGGAGGTTTCCCCCCAGATTTCAAAGGAAGGCCTGGGAAGCCAGGCAATGTGTGGCAAGGCCATAATCCCTGCAAGTAGGCCCCAATGGGGCAATTTGTGAAGCTGTGAGGGTGAAGCCAAGGTTGCAAGAAAAAAAAAATCCAACACTTAGAAAGGCCAGAAGCGTGGAACAACCACAAGGAAAGGCTGCTATCTGTGAGCCATGGAGCCAGGCTGGAAGAGGCAGTAAACTGCCCATTGCAGTCAACCAGGACACGGGTGTGGGGCTGCCAAGGCCCTTTGGAGGTCTCCAAATGTGCCCCGGAGGTCTCCAAATGTGCCCCGGATGCCAGAAATGGAGCCCCAGGATAAAGGCTTGCCCTGTCGGATTTCAATATTGTTTTGGTTCAATCCCTTCTTTCTTTCTATGGTCCTATTCCTCCCTTTGGGAATGCAAATGCTTACTCTTTGCCATTGTACATTGGAGGCATGGAACTTACTTTTTATTTTGATTTTTATTTTCTTTTGTAGGGGCTCACAGCCAAGAGTTCACCTTGAGTCTCAGAGGAGACTTTGGACATTGAGATTTTTGAGCAATGCTGGAACTGTTGGAGATGGACTAAATGCATTTTGCATTGTGAGGTGACCATGAGATCTAGGGGGCCAGAAACAGAGTATAATGGTTTGAAAATAGAATGCCCCCCTATCCTTCATGAAAACCAGGTGGCAATGTTGGAAGCAGGGTTTGACAGCAGTGGATTAATCCATTACAATGGATCTGGGTGGTGGTCCAGGCCGGTAGGGTGTGGCTGGAGAAGGTGGGTCCCTGACACTATGTCCTTGGGGATTATGTATGATTCCTCCTCCCCTTGCCCTCTCTTTTGCTTCAAGCCTCAATGATGTGAGAGAAAAGGCTTGTTCTCTCCTCTCCGCTCCCTGCCTCAGTGCCCTGAAATTTGTGGACCCTAGCCTTACATAGATTCAACCCAAAACCATGAGCAAATCTTCCTTCCTCTAAATTATGTGGTCAAGTCTGGATTAAAGCAGTGAAAATTCTGATGAACACAGTCATTTATACTTTTTCCTGACACCTTTCAGACTGCCTTATCTTGTTTTGTTCTCCTAACTAGTGAAATTATTCTTTTGATTCTTTTATTTCTTTTATAGGGAATTATTTTTTGTTTGTTTATGTTCATCATATACCAAAGGGCAAGATTCAAATCCCATTACTCTGTTCTACCTTAACTAACAAGAGTAATCAGCTGCCATATTCTAATGATTCCTCTTCCATGAATTTTTTTATCACAGCTTCATATTCTTTTTATTCCTCACAACCACCAAACTACAGTTCATAGGAAATATACCATGAGTCAGACACTTTGCATACATTATCTCTAAATTCTTGCCACTGCCATGCAATGTTGAAGTTGTTATCTGTAATTGAATTTTCTCTATTTCACATAATTAAGATCTGAACATAGAATGTTTCCTGATTACCTCAATCAACTAGATTGTAAAATGTAAACTCTATGAGGACAAGGGAGAATAATAAATGTCATGTTGGTCAAGACCAAATCTATTGTAGATCATTTTATTTATTTGTTTTGTTGGTTGGGTGGTTGGTTGGTTGGTTGTTTTTCATGTATAAACATTGGTTTATTTTATTGGTACTGGGGATTAAACCCAGGGGCGTTCCACCTCTGAGCTACACCCTCAGCCCTATTTTATTTTTTGTTTTGAAACAGGGTGTCACAAGGTTGCTGAGGCTGGTCTTGAACTTGTGATCCTCCTGTCTCAGTCTCCCAAGTACTGGGATTATAGACATGAGCTACCATACCTGGTTTAGCAAATCATTCTAATTTTAATACATAGTGTAGTGTCTTGCATTAATCATATGGGAAAATCAAGAATGACACACATGGCACCTTTTCAATTTCTGTCGAGTTATATTTTGAGTATTTTACTGTTTAAATTAAAAAACGAGACCAGTTCAATTTAACAAAGTCTACTTGAAGAAGACTGTGGAACTGGGCAGATTGAAGATGGTTCAGAATTACCCCTCTTACAGTGTGGATGCTACTTTTTATAAACAGAAAGGAGGGATATGACATACAAAGATCACCCAATTGGTGGAATTTGACATTTGCCTTATTTGGGAATTATTTGGCAGCTTTCAACCTGGGATCATCTGAGGAATTGGCTACTGTGGCTGAAACTCAGTTACTTAGTTTCAAGAATATCTTCGTAGGTTAAGTTACAACCTACTTATACATCAAGCCCTTTTGGGTCAAACACATCATTCAATTACAAAGGCTGGTTTATGTCAATTTATTCTGGTTCAACACATCTCTACTTGGTGCACCTTATATTTATTTATTCCTCTTCAATTTCAAACTACTTTGAAAGGGTACATTGTATCAGTCAGGATTCAATCAGAAAATCAGACTCAATAGAGAAACACACAATATCTTATGGTCCTAAGGACTTTATCATCTGCAATCGTGGAGGCTGGTTAAGTGATCTCAGTAATGTTGTTATCTTTGTATTGGATGGCAGAGCTTTAAGTCCACTCGTGAGACAATCAGTAAGTGAAGATGGAGGTAAAGTGGTAAGTAGAAAGACAAACATGAGCCAGAGTCCACAAAGACAGATAGGACCTCTGCCAGTTCCTATTGCCTCGGAGTCTTTATAATGGAATTAAACACACAAATCTGACCCAAGATTCTGAGAAGCTGAAGGAGAATTCATAGAAGAAGCAGATGCTTGTGGCTCACAATAATGAGGTAACCTAGTGATGAGCAACACTGTTGTACAAGCTACAAATGGATGAGGCTTCACCTCTACTTTCCCAATATCCTACAAGGATCTCTCTGTGGCCCACCCTATCTGGAAACATATAGGAAAGGGAATTCTGAGAAATGCAGTTCAGGCTAGCCAAGCTGACATAATACAAAGCTGGCTGCCATACATTTTCCAATTACTTGTCATGACAATTTTCAGTTGCTTTCCTTTTTTGTCAATAATTAAAAATCACCTCAATTTGGACTAGAAACTTGAAGAGCAATATTTTATTCTTTGAAAAAGGTCTCGATAGTATCAATGAATTCATATTAACATCTTGACTATCATGCCATTTAACTGTCTCTTGAATATTCACTAAAATTCTCTATTGGTTAGAATTATTTTTGGATATCTAGATAGATAGATGATAGATAGATAGATAGATAGATAGATGATAGACAGATAGTAGATAGATATAGATAGATGATAGGTAGATAGATATCCAAAAAAGAAAGGAAAGAACAATAGTTTAATAGCCTTAAAAGTATAAATGTGCATCTCATATAAAGAAGTATCAAGGCAGGAAGTTGAGAATGGGTCTGTCCATGAACATCAGAGACCCAGGAATTTGCTATCAGTAAGATAAGTCTTGCATATTCACAATTACTTTGAACTCCATGGTAGCCACTAGATCTCCAGTGGTCTCACCTGTTTCCTGGAAAAAGATAAAATCCTAAGAGCTCATCTCCTAGCTTACAGCCTCCTTTTAGCCTTCCTGGAAGTCCTGAAGAGCAACTTCCACTTACATCTCAGAACTTCAAGAGAAGCTGGGAATTATAGCCCAGAGGTGTGCATATTGCTCAGAGGAAAAATGAATATTGGGAGACAAATAGCAACATCTTCTAAAATGCCTAGGAAGAAATGCTCCCTACAGAAACCATACCAAGAGTAAACATTGCTTTCTTCCCTAGAGATGAAAATATTACCAAATATAATGGTGGCCTTTATACCAGCTGATTTTGTGACAGGTGTCTTTATTTAATGTGGTCAGCAAATATTTTCGAAGCTCTGCACTTACATGTTACAAAGAAAGTCCTCAAATTCTTCAGTTGAAGCAGTGAAGATAATACAGAAACCCACATTTTGCAATCAAAGGCATGAAATGATAATTCCACTAAAAATTTTGTGAAGTGTTTATGAGAGCTCAGTGGGACCCTGGCTGCCCATTAGCTGGAAGTAACAGTCACAGAAACAAGAGACAGATTGAAACTGGAATATAAATGGGGCACAGGCTGGCACATTGCAATCCACAAGAAACAGTCTTGCCTTGAACTGGGTCGTGAGAGCATGGGGTCAGACAGGGGCCCATGCGTTTGACAAAGGGTATTTCTCCAGTTGAGAGAAGAACCCTAAGAAGAAAATCTTGGTGAGATTTCTGTGGATGGACAGAAGTGGAGAAAGTAATGTTAAGATTTACTTTATCCGCAAAGTTAGTAGTGTCCGTTTTATACCATAGCATGTAAGCCTGAACGACCCACTATTCCTCTGTGGGTATCACTTTAAAGGTGATTATTCATTCACCTGATTGTACTTTCCTGTCTTCATGATTGAGAATAACACCCCAGACAAAACAGCACCTGAATGAAACCAATGCAGTGCTCCAGCTTTGTTTTGACTATCTTCCCCCTCCAGCATTAAGATAAAGTCAGCTTATCAAAATTTGCTTGTCACTTAGCCATGATGATTATTCTATGTGAAGCATGGCCACAATGCAATGTTTTACACATGTGGCATCTATGCATCCTAATGAATGCCACTCCTTTCAAACAAGCACGTGGAAAAAGAGCTTAGTGACCACCACAGCACAAAACACCATGGCACTCATCTTCCAGAATATAGCCAGGACTGTGGGTTGCTTTTTTCACTTTCACGAGTGCTCCTTTTTTTTTTTTTAATTATCCTGCTCGGTCAATGGGTAATAAAGGACCAAGGAATTTGAGGGATTTCAGAACAAGCTTTTTCTATACTATAGGCATTGCAGAGTCCCAGAGCATAGCGATCCAGGGAACAGTTCAAATCTCAGCTCTGCTCCACACCAGCTAGGCAACTCTGGGTGCGTTTTTTATCATCTGCTTGTCTCAATTTTCTCACCTGCAAAGTAGGGATACTAAAAACAGTTCTACGGCCAGGCACAGTGGTACATGCCTGTAATCCTAGTACTTGGGAGGCTGAGACAGGAGGAATTCAGGTTCTTGGTTAGCCTCAGCAACTTAGCAAAACCCTCTGCAACTTAGTGAGACCCTGTTTCAAAAAATAAAATAAAATAAGAAAGGGCTACGAGAACAGCTTGGAGGTAGAATGCCACTGGGTTGAATCCCCAGTACCACCAAAATAATAATAATAATAATAATAATAATAATAATAATTTGTATGTGATAGAGTCTGGGGTAGAGCTTAGGCTTCAAGTAGGGCTTAAGTTTTTTAGATGTTAGGATAAGGTCTCAGGGAATGACCAGAAGACCAATATGGATCACTGAACAAATAATTTTGAACATTAAGCTTGTAACTACTTTTCTCTCACAAAATATTCTTCAGCAATAAAGTTAAATCTGAACAACCAAGTATTTGATGTTTAAAAAAAAGTGGAGCACTTTTATAATTAATGACTTAAACCTTTTAAAAATCAGACTCTCAATAATGTAAAGAAAGAGCAGAACAAGATGTTTTTTAAATTAACACTTCTGTTTTGAAGACAAAATAAAGGTAACTGATAAATTGCCAGGCAGTCTCTGGTTCCTCTTTTAGCTGCCCTTCAGGACTGTGTGATCTAAGCCATATGCTCCACAATGATGCTCCTGCTGCCCTTCAGTACTTCCACATGTGTGCAGCTGTGTCAGCCTGACAGGTCAAATTCATTTTGAGGGAATAAAATAGAAAAATAGAATCAGTAATTGAATAGTTTCAAAGGTCTTTTTTTTTAATTTTTATTGGTACATTATAATTATACATAAAGTTTTAAAGATCTTTAAATTGTGTAATTATAGGCTTCCCTGAATTTATTAAATGCATCTTTATTCCCCATTAAGAACTGAGTGGTTGTCCCCAAACCACCATGTAAAACAGGACAGCCATCTGCTTCAGCTGCAAATCCCGTGTGTAGATGGACCCCACGAGACTCCATGACTCTCAGAGCCCAGGATGGCAGACCGTCCATGCCTGCCTGCCAGCACTGAGTGGGTTTCACCAGGAAACTGTTCACATACTCTAGAAATGGGATTTTGCATTTGGGGTTTTGCATGAATATGTTAATTCAAACTTGTGGGTAGCTATAGAAACAATTTTTTAACCCAAAGTGTGTTTCTTTATT